>VMOF01000320.1:11770791-11895525 GCA_011764245.1 Trialeurodes vaporariorum | reverse complement strand
ATCGGCCACCAGCCAACGGACCGCATCGGACCGTTTTAAAATGGCGCAAACGCAAAACTAACCTCCAAATAGCACTTAGGGTGGGTTAGAGAGGCTCTAGACCCGCCCCAAGTAACGTAAAGTTGGGCGCGTACCCAACATTCCGATGTGCCGTTAAAGAAATGTGAGGTTAGAATCGCCATTTTTCGGTACGACCTAAAGCCCGTGTGTACCGTACATTTATTGGTCCCTAGCCCCCTTTGGGTCACCTACCTTATTTATTTGCGAACTTGGTACCGGACATGACATGATAATCAAGATAAAATAATACACTCTTGTAGTCGCGGTCTTGCTCTATATTTGTAATTTTTATGTAGCTATTGATAACATGTATTTTTGCAATAGAATCACAATTCCAAAAAAAAAAAAAAAATGGTTCAAACGGCCAAAATGCTACGTTGCCAAAAAGCATGCTTTGCAACTGAACATTTGTCCTCCTCTCGTGTCCTCATTTTAGAGATCAACTGTTTTCTTTCGTTCTCCTTTTGCAGTTTTATATATTGGCAATCCTATACCTGAGTCCAGGTATTCCGCCCTTGTTGTCCCATTTTAATTCTCTCGCGGCTTTTGGCTGGAAACCAATATATTCTTGATTTTTATCTTCTTCCCTTTCCTCCGCGGCTCATGCAACTTGGCAACAGTGTACTTCCCCATTCAATCGAATGTACAACAATCGATTCTGCAATAAGCTATCAACCTCCCCGAGAATCGATTGTTTTGACTATGTTTAAAAGGAAAAATTGTATGGTTGTCAAATCGCACAAGCCTCCACCGCTCCTCTGGCTAATACTTATACAGTTAGCAGTATGGAGAAAAATGTCTTGTTGGAATTACGGAACGTCTTATTAAATATGGACAGATAAGAAATTACTTTTGAAATGACCAGAATTCATTGAATCAACGACTGTTTCTCATGAATTGTCAGATCGTTCGATCTGGTGATTCCAAAGAGAATATCTATTCGCAATGGGGCAGTTGCAAGGGTCTGAAATGTTGTGTTTTTTATCAAGAAAATGAAAGTACTTGATGAGCTGAGGACAAAGATGCCTTTGGTTTCTATTTAAGTCCCATTGCTCCGAAGATGAGATGTTAGCCCAAAATACATTGTTTTAAATGGGGATTCCGCGTAGTTACGTCACTACACACACGGTTTTTTACAACTTTACACGTGTGTACCTTCAAAACTGGGACACTTAGGAAAAAACCAAAGCCTCCATTGTTTTCAGCTCATCAAAAACTACCATTTTCTTTATAAAAAAACACAACATTTCAGACCCTTGCAACTGCCCCATTCGTCGTCCCCTTATCTGACGTAAGTCAGAAATGTGATAAATTGACATTTCATCCGTTCCTATGTAAAAAATGACGCTCTTCTGATATGCGATGTTAAAAATGCCCAATTCTATATAGTTTTCAAGTTATATCGTTAAATATATTGGAGTTTGTCATTAAAAGGTATATAGAAGTCAGTCAACTTTATTCGCGCTATATCCCGAAATGTTATTGCAAAAATCGACTTACGAATTATGTACGTCAGATAGACGAAGAATTATTGGAATTATTGAGAATTGTAGGATTTCTGAAAGATTTTTTTTTTTTTTTTCTAGCCCACATTTAAATGGAAAAAAGCGAAAGTCATAATACCAGATTCTAATCATATTACCAAAAGCACAACGATATGTGAACAACAGAAAGTGTAGTACTTTGACCAATAGAAAATGCTGGTGTTAATACCAGAATATGGTCGTAGAACTAGAATTTCCTAAACAATTTCAAGAACTATGGTACAAACACTAGAATTCTAGTAATTGTGCTAGGCATATCCCTTACTCCTTACATAGGTTCACATATTGTCATGCTTCTAGTAATTTTTTTTCTTTTTTTTTCAGTAAAATAAGATTTTTTTCATGCACTTGTAATGCGCGCAAAATCGTACATTTAAAATTTCGAGTCCAAACATAGAAATATTTCAATGCTTTCGGAGCGAAAATGTTTACAAAAATGTTACGATTTTGGCGTTGGATTTTTTTTAAAAAAAAAGAAAACCGAAAGACCGGTTCCTCCTCAATAAGGCTCTATTTTGAGGGTGGGGAGCCTTGACAAAATCTTGAGGGTGGCTCTTGAATTCGTTATTGCGTTACTGTGGTGTATGAGTCCAATTAAATTGGGACGACAAGGGAATCAGTCTTCTCTCTCCATGTGTGTCAGGTTTTCAAATCGTTTTTCTTACGACGTGTATCTCAATTGCAAGAGATTCACAGTCTTGCAGATTCAAATTGGTCAACATTTTTTAAGAGATAATGAGAGCCATACTGAGTGATAGCTGAAACGAAAAAAAAAAAAAAAGAAAAAAAATGTCACGTGTTAATCAAAATCATCTAAATTTTTCCATCTCCGCTCAGGTGCGTAGCAGAGCTTTCAACAGCCGCACCGCCAGCCACTATCTTATACGAATCGGAGAAAAAGCTCATCCGATTCGTAGCGGCAAAAGTTCTCACAAGCACACAACAAAATCAAAAGTATCAGGTATAAAAATAACGTAGATATTACGCAGACTTTCATTGCTGCTCAAGGCATTCGCGAGAGGGGAAGTCGAATAAACATTCTCCGACAAACACTTCCATCGTAGGAAATCAAAGTTCCCGCCAAGATGTTCCTCAAGATGTTGAAATTTTTCGTCCTCTCGTTCCTCTTCGTATTTTTCTTCATCTCGAACGCAGGGCTCTGCACAAGGACCGAGAGAATTTCTTTGAGCCCGGAAGATCTTGCCAACTCTAACCTCCTAAACTTTATCCCGCAGATATTCAATCTTCTAGGCATCGGTGGTTGCTGCGATGGATCCAGCGGCCAAAACGGCCCGAACGGAGAACTGCTACCAGTTACACTCGGTGTTTACCTAGATGCCAACATAGCTGGACTTCTTACTCTTATAGGAATTCTACTTACCAATGCCTTTTTAATCAGTATTCCAGCGCTCGCCACGCTTATTGTTGGGGCCCTTTTACCTCCCCTCATTCAATTAATTGTCGATAACGTTCTACCTTTGATTATTACTGCTTTGCTCAATGCGCTAGGTGAGATTCTTCTAACAACTTTCCAGAATACAGCCGTTCAGGCCGCTTTAGGCGCTGCTCTGGTTAGAGTTTTATCAGACCCGACCGTATTCTGTCCATTAATTACTCAGTGTCTCACTAACCTCGTACCCGATGCCACTGTTGGAGTTGGTGCTGACGTAACTGCTTAAAATGTGTGTGTGAAATACATTACAGTTTAAAGCATTAATTTGATTTTTTCTTCTTATACTTTTAACCCTTGTGTACCTGACGGGTTGGGTGGGGGTGAATTTTGGCCCAAGGCCAGTTCTCTAAAGATAAAAAGCAGGAATTTCATTGAATCTTTTCAAGCTTTCATGTCTCCCTCGATGTGGGTACCTACCTATTTAGAAACTTTCCACAAAAAATCGAAAATGTTCGTCAAATGTTCCCGTATTTGTAGGCAAGAAAGTCGATGCGGTGAAAATTCACCCCCCCCCCCCCCCCCCCTCTCGAAACTGTCGCATTTTTTAAAGCGTTTTAGTTCACGATCCCGTGCTAAATATATATAAATAAAAAATTCTGCGAGTTGCTTTCACCAAGCACTTTAAGAAGATGAAATAAAAAAAAAGGTGCGCAACCGACCCATTTTCCGAAATCATCAAGATATTGCAGATAAAACAATGCATTTGGAGGTCGGAATTGCCCGAATCCCCAAGGGAATTCATGTGACTTTTTACAACAACAACATTTGGGTGATCCTAACCACCGAATAAAGTTTAATATTTTTGAGGTTTTGCGCAATATCTTTAGAGCTCCGTGCCTAAATATGACACGCCTTTCTCAATGTAAAAATGAATCCGCATGCCTACATTAGTATATGATTACTATATCACAGATCAAGACTCTGAATGAGCACTATGACTTTAAAAAGAAAGTTCCTCGGTCGAAATGTTTACTCTTTTAAATCTCGGCAAACTTTAAGGAATTTTGCGGTTTTCAAGTGTTTAAAGAATATAATCCGAATGCAACTTTCAGACTAGGTACTTACGTCATGAACGATCGAACCTTCTATTGGAAACAACGGGGAAATTCAACAATAAAAATTTCGATCAGGGTCGCCTTTCTGTTAATATAGTCATAGTACAAAAGAGGAAATAAATTAATTCAAATTATATATACAACTACATGGTATGAGCAAAGCAACAGCGGCGGGTTAAGCAATCTGGTGACAAAGTTTTTCCACCATTTGATTCTATATAAAAGAATCGATTCGGAAACGCCCGAAAACGCACGATTCACGAAAAAGGTCTCTATCGCACTCATAGCCGCTTACGGGAATATTATGGGAAACGGACCGAACCGCCATAAGACGCAATCAGTGCGAGAGAGAGAGACAGTCTTCACGAAAAAGGTCTCTCTATTTCTCTCGCACCCATAGCCGCTTCCAGGAACATTTTAGGAAACGGACCGAACCGCCATAAGACTCAATGAGTGCGAGAGAGAAACAGTCTTCACGAAAAAGGCCTCTCTCTCGGACTCATAGCCGCTTACGGAAACATCTTATGGCGGTTCGGTCCATTTCCCAAAATGTTCCCGTAAGTTGCTAAGAGTATGCGAGAGAGAGAGAGACCATTTTCGTGAAGACTACTTCTCTCTCGCACTCATTCCGTCTTATGGCGGTTCGGCCTTTTTCCAAAAATGTTCCCGTCGGCTGTGAGTGCGAGAGAGAGACCTTTTTCGTGAAGACTGTTTCTCTCTCGCACTCATTGCGTCTTATGGTGGCTCGGTCCGTTTCCCAAAATGTTTTCAAGGTCTGTTCAACTTCTTACGTCTCACTATCCTCAATTCCTCACAATAGATTGTGAAAAGCAGGGAAACCGACATTTGTATCGAAAATTTGTCGAAATAAAGCAATAAATAACACTGTGCAACAGCCTGTCTGTCCCCCTGACGAAACCTATTTTTCTCGATCCCATGGGTGTTAAAACGAAGGAAAATCGCCGTCAGAACCCCACATCTTGGGCGGGAGGGCTAAAAACCCGCCATTTTTGAATTTTCGCCAATTTTGCATACCTTTGATCGATTTTTCCAATTTTTCGGTACAAAAACCAATCGAACAAAAAAATCTAATTAATGCATCTGAAAGAGCATTAAATTTGCTACAAATCCGTGTAATCTGATTCATTTTACTGTATTTTTTTCTTTGGAATAATTACGCATATTCCGCAAAATTACCCTCAAAAATTGCCCAAAAAAATCGACTTTTCCTCAGTTTTTCCCTTATATATTCAGATCCAGAAATTCAATGTCAAATCCGTTTTCATAGTCTTAAAGCGCATAAAATTTGCTACAAAATCACTGCAATAACCATCGTTTATTCAATTATTTGGCGTCGTCAGGTGCCATACAATGAGTGCTCAAAAACGTCAATTTTTGCGATTTTTCTCCTCATATAGACTACCATTCAAACCCAAATCGCTCCAGGTCAACCCTATGAGAAGAATGCACCACTTTTCTTTTGAAAATTGAAAATATGGCTGATGGGAAACAATAATTGAACACCTTGGAGCCCTCTGGTTTCCGAAAAACTCCAGATTTTGAGAGAAAATCATCTTTTTACATACTTCGAAAGAGCTGTCAATTTTCGCCTATTTTCTCTCGTTTTTTAATGCGGTGTTACCTACTACGCCCGAATGAGCAAAGTTTCGCAATGATTGTGCAGAGCTAGACTTCGAATTTTTTGCTCTCCTCAGTGAAATACCGTATCTTAATGGTTTAAATTTGAAGGTTAAAGAAGGCATTCCATGTATTGGGTAATCGGGAGTTGTGTTAGGCTCAAGATTAGGTGGCCCTGAAAAGGGCTGTTTTGAAGGGGAAAAGAGATGGGTTGTTTCATCGCCCACAAGGAATGGGCTGAGCATAAACAATTTTCATTTTTTCAGGGATGATAGAGCGATGCGTAGGGAGTTTGAAAATGCTCATATTTTGTTTTAGCCCCCTCCCCCCCTAGAACCGGGGGGGGGGGGTTGGGGGGCAATGGAAACACAATTTTTTGGGCCCTAACTTTTCAAAGCTTACAGATAACAAAATATTTTTTTTTTGCAAAGAAAGAATCATTGAAATACCTGTCTGTTGATGTATAACATGGGTAACAAGTTGTAAAGCCTCCAATTTTCATCAAGATATTGCCTTTTCAAAATTTAGAAAATTTCAAAAATCAGATTTTTTACAATTCTCAATTCGGATTGCACGGAGGAAAACCAAAATCGCCCAACAGAAATATCTTGTCTTCCCAGTTAAAACGAGTCCACGAGATTGATTTCGGGAAACCGTTCGTCTTCGAGTTATGAAGTTTTAAAGTCAACCTCTATCTGCTAGGCAGCCATCTTTGGCAGTTAAAAAGTTTCAAAGTGTCAGAAATTGCTATTCTTGCGTTTTCACGGATAACGTTGTTATCCGTTACCGTAACGACGAAGCCTGGCTGCCTAGCAGATAGAGGTTGACTTTAAAACTTCATAACTCGAAGACGAACGGTTTCCCGAAATCAATCTCGTGGACTCGTTTTAACTGGGAAGACAAGATATTTCTGTTGGGCGATTTTGGTTTTCCTCCGTGCAATCCGAATTGAGAATTGTAAAAAATCTGATTTTTGAAATTTTCTAAATTTTGAAAAGGCAATATCTTGATGAAAATTGGAGGCTTTACAACTTGTTACCCATGTTATACATCAACAGACAGGTATTTCAATGATTCTTTCTTTGCAAAAAAAAAATATTTTGTTATCTGTAAGCTTTGAAAAGTTATGGCCAAAAATTGTGTTTCCATTGACCCCCAACCCCCCCCCCCCGGGTTTTAGGGGGGGGGGGGGGGGGGCTAAAACAAAATATGAACATTTTCAAACTCCCTACGCATCGCTCTATCATCCCTGAAAAAATGAAAATTGTTTATGCTCAGCCCATTCCTTGTGGGCGATGAAACAACCCATCTCTTTTCCCCTTCAAAACAGCCCTTTTCAGGGCCACCTAATCTTGAGCCTAACACAACTCCCGATTACCCAATACATGGAATGCCTTCTTTAACCTTCAAATTTAAACCATTAAGATACGGTATTTCACTGAGGAGAGCAAAAAATTCGAAGTCTAGCTCTGCACAATCATTGCGAAACTTTGCTCATTCGGGCGTAGTAGGTAACACCGCATTAAAAAAAGAGAGAAAATAGGCGAAAATTGACAGCTCTTTCGAAGTATGTAAAAAGATGATTTTCTCTCAAAATCTGGAGTTTTTCGGAAACCAGAGGGCTCCAAGGTGTTCAATTATTGTTTCCCATCAGCCATATTTTCAATTTTCAAAAGAAAAGTGGTGCATTCTTCTCATAGGGTTGACCTGGAGCGATTTGGGTTTGAATGGTAGTCTATATGAGGAGAAAAATCGCAAAAATTGACGTTTTTGAGCACTCATTGTATGGCACCTGACGACGCCAAATAATTGAATAAACGATGGTTATTGCAGTGATTTTGTAGCAAATTTTATGCGCTTTAAGACTATGAAAACGGATTTGACATTGAATTTCTGGATCTGAATATATAAGGGAAAAACTGAGGAAAAGTCGATTTTTTTGGGCAATTTTTGAGGGTAATTTTGCGGAATATGCGTAATTATTCCAAAGAAAAAAATACAGTAAAATGAATCAGATTACACGGATTTGTAGCAAATTTAATGCTCTTTCAGATGCATTAATTAGATTTTTTTGTTCGATTGGTTTTTGTACCGAAAAATTGGAAAAATCGATCAAAGGTATGCAAAATTGGCGAAAATTCAAAAATGGCGGGTTTTTAGCCCTCCCGCCCAAGATGTGGGGTTCTGACGGCGATTTTCCTTCGTTTTAACACCCATGGGATCGAGAAAAATAGGTTTCGTCAGGGGGACAGAGCAAAACCCAAATTTTGTTGCACAGTGTAATACGCAGGAGTTCCAAGTATGATTCCAACTTCAATCATCATCCTCGAAACTGCTGTGAGTTATTGTTTTATTTCGGTAACTTTTCGACACAAATATTTGTTTCTATATCTTTCACAACGTATTGCGAGGAATTGAGGATGTTGAGACGTAAAAATTTGAAGAGAGAACATTAGTGCAGTTTACTGTTTAATCGTTTATGGAGTCAACTGTGATGACAGTAAGCTGTGATTATTTGAATACGCGGCGCTAACCCCGCGAAATATCCTGCACTTGGTGGAGAGGTAGGTACAGGGATGTGTTCGAAATTAGTGAATTTATTAATGAATTTTGGTGTTTCCAGATGCTGCTATTGCCATTTTTACGGCTTCTTACATATGAATTAATACTTTAAAACGCTCTAGCCGAAGTGTGCAACAGACTAATTTCGAGACAAACAATTGAATTAGGGGGGTGGGGGACCAACAAACAAAAACAAACAAAAACCTCGCTCTCTGCAGTCACCAAGAGTTGGACATTCGATACTTGCTCGTAAGTGACTGCACTCCGCTCAGTGCAATCGGAATCGCTGACGCAGTCATACTTGACATCCTTGATTGAAGAACAATAGTGATTTACCTACACTGATCAGCAAAATCAGAGCTGGAACATTACCCTAAGAAATTTGAGAAGGAGCTGCCTAGAGTCCCTGTATGTAGAGAGTCTACAATGGGGCTATTGCACACTTTTGCTATAAGCGATTTAATAGTCGATTATGGCGTAAAAACCTCAAAAAATAACGATGGCGGCACTAAAAACTTCCAAAATCCACTCCTAAACTCTATAAACGCAGTTATTTGCGGGAGCGTAATGGTGGCCGAAGGCACTAACAATGGGAGATTCCCATCTAACAATTCTGAAACTCCATCAAGAAGTGACCAATAAGAAACTACTTTCATTTGACACCGGTGTCACTTGGTATTGCGGTACCATTCATCGGATGTGGATCATCACTCTGATGACTAATTACTCTGTGAATCATCCTTGTCAGCATAGAAAGAGTGACGAAATTAAGATAGGAATCTCCCATTGTTAGTGCCTTCGGCCACCATTACGCTCGCGCAAATAACTGCGTTTATTGAGTTGAGGAGTGGATTTTGGAAGTTTTTAGTGCCGCCGTCGTTATTTTTTGAGGTTTTTACGCCATAATCGACTATTAAATCGCTTATAGCAAAAGTGTGCAATAGCCCCATTATACATATATAATCTATAACCTTGCGGAGAGCCATTGTTTTCTTACCTTAAATTTGTTACCTACCCTTAAATCAAAATTCGTAACCAAAAAGTAAACAAGAGTCGCAATGGAATTGAGAGCTAGCGTGGTCAATGCTGATAAGAGTCGGCTTCTGATTGGCTGGAAATGGAGGGAAATCGTGGGTCCAAACTTTATTTGGCCTCATGGAAATTAACACGGGGTTTTCGTTCCGGGTCGTTTTTCTCGAAACCTTTGCAAAATAGGCTGTGAAAATCAATACGAGTCGATTTAGCAGAATTTTCTCAACAAATTGATAGGTCATAAGTTTATTTCTACGAGAGGATCCACTTTTTTGCAAATGATGTTTGAAAAATATGTGACCAATGAAGTTTGAAAAAGTACATACGCGTCTACTTTTTTTCGACTACATAAATCCCCAATATTATCCCCTCCCCACCACCCCCCCCCCACCACCCCCTCCCCACCACCCCCTCCCCACCACCCCCTCCCCACCACCCCTCCCCATTAACGCCCCATCTCATCCCCGAACGTATCCGAGAAAAACCATCAAGATTTTTTGAGGGCACCCTCAAGATTCGCTGAGGGCACCCTCAAAGCCCTCTGTTCCAATTACCCTCAATGAGGGCTTTTCTCTTGAGGGCCTTGAGGTTTATTTCTACTAGGGTAGAAAAGACTGTATCAGTTGCAATATACACATAAGTTACTCAACACACGTCAAGCAAGCATGAAAACACACTATTATGTGTACTTTTCAACTGAGACAGTCTTTTCAAATTTTTAAAAAAACTGGTACTTATGACCTTTCAATTTGTTGTGAAAATTCTGCTAAATCGACTGGTCTTAATTTGCACGTGTCAATTTTGAACAGATTTCGAGATAAACGGCCCGGAACGAAAACCCCGTTTTAATTTCCCTAAGGCCAAAAACAGTATGGACCCTCGATTACAGCCAATCAGAGACCAGCCCGCGTTTTCGATCCTTTATCTGCGTTGACCACTCAGGCCTTCCATCCAATGGGGCAGTTGCAAGGGTCTGAAATTTTGTGTTTCTTATAAGGTAAGTGACCCAAAGGTGGCCATACCTATGCTTGGGGCCAATATGCACGTATAAGGCATGAGAGATAAGAAAAACTAAATACGCCAATTTACTATTCAGACGGTTGGCTATCATATGTTAATTTCATTTTTTTAAAATTTGCTTGTTTTTGAGTTTTTTTTGCGTTTGAAAAAAAGTAGAGTTTTGACATCGCGCTAAACATGCACCTAAGGTGGCCACGTCTCATATTTTTGATGTACCTAAAGGTGTACATCCCCTTTTAAATTTCATTAATAAGTATTCAAATGCTATTTTATCGTTCGAAAACGGAATCTAGACTCTAGTTACACCAAAAATTATAATGATTTATGATGAATTGAAAGTCAAAGGTGGACTCGATTTAAGGTCTTAGCTTTTACGATTGTTTACTATTGTGAAAATTAGCTGAAGACCTGCAAAAATGGACGTTGCACTGTTTCGCGCCGACTGAATCGCCCGATGCTTTTGATTTTTGGAGAGGGGGAAGCTATAGCATCCTGCTACTCAGCACTAACGCCATCTATCGTCAATTCATGTAATTAATTGAAATAAGCAAGGGTGGCCCACCTTAATAGCCGGGTCACCTTTGGGTCACCTACCTTAGTGAAAATGATAGTTCTTGATGGGCTGAACACAGTGATGCCTTTGATTTGTTCCTAAGTTTTCCGGTTTCGGAGATGCACATCACATGTAAAGTTGTAAAAGAAATCGTGTGCGTATAGTGACGTCACTACAAGGAATTCCCATTTAAAACAATGTATTCTATACCAAAATCTCATCTCCGGAACAATGGGACTTAATTAGAAACCAAAGGCATCTATGTTCTCAGCTCATCAAGTACTTTCATTTTCTTTATAAAAACACAACATTTTAGACCCTTACAATTGCCCCATTGTGACTGTTGTTTACTCTTTGATTGTAACTATAATTCACGTGCAGCAGCTCATTTTAACCCTTTACTGCATGATTTTTTTTTTCAATAAAATAATTTTTTTTTTTCAGTACAATTTTGATCCTTGAGACAGAAAAATGGTGAAAAAAATATTTCCATTATATTTCAATGGTAAAGAGCATGAATATTAATTGTTCCAAATATGGCCTTACCCGTATTTATATAGGTATCCATGCAACTGAAAATAAAGGTTTCAGGCTAAAAACAAAAAAAAAAATTAAAGTGGTAAAAAAATAAGTTAGTAAGTTTCAATAGTTGATTTTTTTTGTATATGACACCCATGCGTTACTCCCAAACATAACAATGAAAATCGGAAAATCTCTATCAGATTTTCAGTGAGCTATTTTCAACCACTCTGCACGTTCTCTATCCTGTGCTCCGCGCTCTAGGACAAAATCGACAGTTCTTACTCGTTTAGTATCTGTTCCACATGTGACCCACCATGCAGCGACAGTACAACTCAAGTCCCCTACTTTTAGGTAAGGCTTCAAAGTAATTGTTTCAGATCTGGGCTCATCTGCAGTTAAGGGTTAAAATAAAACGCAAGTGTTTTAGAGTGGCTGTCAGAGGCGTAGCGTGCGCTTTGGCAGCATATTGTATTGTGTCCATTTGAACCCTTGTAAAAGATCAAATGCAAAGGTGTTCACCGAACACCCAACAGATCGATATTTTTCATGGGTCTAATGGACGAACTGAAAAATTTTCAAATTGCACGCTACGCCACTGATGGTTTTCTAGAATTAGAATTTTAATGCAACTATATTCAAGTGAGAAAGATTTGCTTGTTTCTGTCATTTGTCAGCTAGTTATTTCTTAATCTTGCAAAAATTTCCAAGATGAGCAGTTATACTGTGGCGGCTCGTGATATTCGGCAACCATGCAAGTTTTCCATTTAAATGTAGGTAAAATAATCGATTCTTGCGGAGGCTGGCAGCCTCCGGGAGAATCGATTGTTTTACATTGGTTAAATAGGAGGAGGACACGGTTGCCAAATTTCACGAGCCACCACTGCAGTTATATCGACTCTGTGACCAGATTTGGCCGCACTTTAAGACACTTTCACCTTCATTTTAAACCATAATTTCAAATGGACCCGTCTCGAAATTTTCGATTCAAAGGATAAAAAACAAAAAACAAAAACAAAAACAAAAAAAACAAACAAACAAACAAAAAAAAACAAAACAAAAAAACAAACAAACAAACAACCCTAGCCTGTTTTAAATGTCCTTAAGAGATTTTCATCATGGCTGCCTCAATCCTCCTTGGTTTTTTAAAAATTATCCCAGAAAGCTCCTCTTGTTGACCCATTTACACTGAAAAAAATAGATTTGTGAAATCAGTAAAATGAAGCAAAGGCTAATTTTACCAGCCATTTTCAGTGAAATTGACTACGCATATAGCTAATTTTACGTTTTGGATTGTAAATTTTGCTTAATTTTAATTAATTTTACAATTTGGATCATAAACTTTACCAATCGGATTGTAAATTTAACAATTCAAAGCATTGTAATTTTTGCAAGTCGTATAGCTGTCACGCCAAGACAGCCATGTAATATGCAAAAGTCACAATGATTTGGATTGTAAAATGTACTATTTAGATTAAAAAATTTGCAATCCAAATAGAAAAATTACTAAAACTTAAGCAAAATTTACAATTCAAATCGTAAAATTAGCCATAAGTTTAGTAGGATTTACCGAAAATAACAATTAAAATTAGCATGTGCTTTATTTTACTTACTGATTTTACAAAACTTAATTGCTTTTTTAGTAATTTCATTTTTTTCAGTGTACTACCAGGTTAGGACATGGGCGGACACAGGGAACTCCCCCTCCCTCTCTCTCTCTCTCTCTCTCTCTCTCTCTCTCTCTCTCTCTCTCTCTCTCTCCTTCCGTCTGAACGTATGTGTTAGAAAAGGATAGCAGGGGGGGGGGGTGTCATGACGTGACTTTGGCCCCCTCTTCCGTCCTTTTCTAACGCACGTTTTTAAATGGGAGGAGAGAGAGAAAGACGATTCCCTGAATCCGCCCTTGGGTTAGGAAGAGAAATAAATGCTTGCTAACTCGAATTAAGAGAGTAGCTAACTATCCTCACGCTGTGGTGTTGATTTTGCATACACAGTGGATTAAAGGCGCTCGAGTGAACATTATTTTTCTAACATTAACAATTTGGATCGAAATTAATGTGAATAAAACTGAAATTTTGTGAGGCAGATATCTACTTACAGGTATACGAGTAGGTATACTCGGGTGTGATACTAAAAGGGTTAAAGCCCGTTGCCTTTCTTGGATGGCACTTGCACGTGTAATTGTGTGGTATTGACAGTGGAAGCTCGATCATAATGTGGCAACAATAGATTCCCTCCATTTAAACGTATAAGTAAAATAATCGACTATTTGTGCCTCACCGAGAATCGATCTTTTTGCAGTTATTTAAACGGCAAAATAGCATACTTTTGCCTGATTGGACAAGCCGCTCTTGGGTATTGAGCGTATCCTCGAAACCGGGACACTTAAGAAAAACTAATAAGGCACATTTGCTCTCAGCTCATCAAGCACCTCTATTTTCTATACAAAAAACACAAAATTCTAGACCCTGCTTACAATTTTCTCAATTTAAAGTGTAGCTGGTCAACGTAAGATACCTATTTGTTGCCCGCTATCATAAAACTATGAAGTTTAAAATAAAAAGTTTAAAAAAAATTGGAGCTGCTTAATCTGAGGCTTTTTCAAACATTGTGCATTCCATGCATTTGGGTATAAAAAAAGTTTCCCTTTCTTAATTTGGAAAAATAAGTTATTTTTGTTTCTTTTAACAATCCACTTTTATTTTGACTGATTTTGAGAATAATATACAATTTTTTAAAAATTGAAAACTACGAACAACACGACAACAGATGTTACATTTTGACGTCCAATGAAACGGTTTAAACTTGAGATTTTCAGGAGTTTGGAGCTCTCGACAAAAAAAAATACAGTATGTTCAATCATTACAAATTACTCATCTTTGTTCAAGCAGGAAAGCCTCAGAAAATGTATTGTGATGCATGTTTTGATGGTGGGTCCTCCGTTTTGAATACAGTATCGGGCAAAATCAATTTTACATTCTGTAGACTTGTTACGGGTGGTTGAATAATAAATTGTGAGTTGAGGGATCATTGGCTGTAAATGGGCGACCACGTGCTAAGAAGAATTTCGAAGCTAAGTATATGTTGGCCTTTGCTTGAATGAGTTTATATATTGATGTTGCGTTTTAAGTGTTGGTCCTCCATCTTTTATTACAGCATCGGGCAAAATCAGTTTAATGTTCAGCAAAATTGTAACGGGCAGTTGAATTTTTGGATCCTGGTCACATGAGTTTATACCATTGATATCAGCTTTCGAATTTATATTGATGAGCGTCCTAATTGTTGATCCTCCATCTTTTACACAGTATCGGGCAAAATCAGTCTAATGCTCAGTGAAATTGTTATGGGCAGTTGACTTTTTTGGATTCTGGTCACATGAGCTTACACCATTGACATCAGCTTTCAAATGTATATTGACGTGCGTCTTAATTGTTGATCCTCCATATTTTACACAGTATCGGGCAAAACCAGTTTAATGTTCAGTAAAATTGTTACGGGCAGTTGAACTTTTGGATCCTGGTCACATGAGCTGACACCATTGATATCAGCGTTCGAGGTGAGAAGGGAGAGGAGCTGCAGAATAGCCGTTGGAGAAATATTTGCCTGACAATTTTCAGTAGACGCCTGCTGACAACTTTCAGCTGCCTGCTGCGCCTGTAAACCGCACATCAGCATGCAGCCAATGATCAACGTCAACAGAGCGAACTTTGCTTCCTTCATTTCTACCGCCTTGCACTGATGTTGAGAAATTGAGACACCAAAGAATGGAGAGTCACTTTATATATAATACGTTTTGAAGTAAGCTGAGCAATGAGCAATCGCTGCAAACAAACAATAATGTCGAGCATCTGTGTGATAATTTTCCGTCTATACTTTCCATTTTTCAGAAAGATTTCAAGCTGCGACTTTAATATCTTTTCCTTATCTTTTTCGATTACAGTTGTAGGTATCTACCTACCAAACTATATTCTCCGTTTCTCGAATATATCATTTGCAGAAGTTTTAATTGACAGAACGTTTTGTATAGATGAGACTCAAAACAGTCATGCAGTCATCAGTCATGCAACGATCACTGACCTGCGTCACCAGCAACGATAAGCTGTAGCCACGATGAACATTGGACATTTGGACATGGACAATGGACATGGACATTCTTGGACATTATTTTGAAGGAGGGTAAAGGCAGCCATGCTGGAAATCTCTTATGGACATTAGACTCGGGGTCCATTTCTTATAATGGATCTGTTGCAAACTTTTGCTACAACGATTGAGAGTGTTAAATCTTAAGTAAAATCACGTGAGAAGTCCATTGGTGGTATCAGAAAGTCATAAACTGCAATATTAAACTCACAATAGGCGTTTAACTGAAACCCAAGATGGCGGTAAAATATCGAGCAACCTGTGTGCACGCACTGTGAACATCCATGATGGCCACCGTTAACAACCTCACGGCCGGCATCGTTATGTTTTGTTGTTTGCGTTGTGATTGGTTGTGATCGATGTTGTGAGGTTGGCCATCGTGGATATTCATGGTGCTTGCATACAGGTTGCTCGATATTTTACCGCCATTTTGGATTTCACTTAAATGCCTCTGGTGAGTTTGTTATTGCATCTTATGACTTTCTGCTGCTGCTGCCTCCAGGGACTTTAAACGCGATTTTACATGAGGTTGATCACTCTATTGCGCTGTAGCAAAAGTTTGCAACTGACCCATTGCCTCTTATTTTTAACGTTAAAACAAAGTTTGTGACGAATGCGTAGTAGTTGCAAACTTTTGCTGCAGGCTTATTATTGTTAATTTGGAGTAAAATCCTGTAAAAATGACGATAACCGCACTAAAAAATCACAAAATCCCAGTGGCGGCTCGTGCAATTTGGCAACCGTGCACTTTTGCCATTTAAATGTATGCAAAAAGATCGATACTAGGTGAGGCGCTGCGCCTCACCAAGTAATCGATTATTTTACACTGTTTAAATATAGGAATCCATTGTTGCCACATTGCACGAGCCGCCGCGCAAATCCACTCCCAAACTCATGAAATACTTTCAAACGCGAGACCGTAATGGTGGTGATTACCGCCTAAATCTAATGATAGTTATATACGCTTCTTCTTCTTTCCTGTGCGGTGTCGCGAGAACATCTCGCGAGGATGGAGCTAATTGAGATAGGGAAACCAATGTAATGGACGCAATGGCGGCTCGTGCAATCTGGCAACCGTGCACTTTTGCCATTTAAACGTATGCAAAAAGATCGATACTAGGTGAGGCGCTACGCCTCACCAAGTAATCGATTATTTTACACAGTTTTAAATGGAGAAAATCCATTGTTGCCACATTGCACGAGCCGCCGCTGAATGGTTAATCATCGCCATTATGGTGTCGCGTTTGAATGCTTTTTATGAGTTAGGGTGTGGATTTCGTGAAATTTTAGTGCAATTACGGTCATTTTTATAGAGTCACAACCCTTAATCACTATAATTTATGCATGTAGCAAAAGTTTGCAACAGCTCCATTGAAATCATGTTGCCACTTTTAATACACGCGATTGAATGTTTAATTCTTGAGCAAAACCCAGCGAAAATTACAATGAGCACGTGTATAAATTTACAAAATTCAATCTCAGACTCTCACAAAATGAATTTAAATTTTTGGGCGTTTTTGACAGAGCCAAAGCTGGTACAATGAAAGATTCCTATCTAATTTGATGCTTCCCTCGTGTGTTTCTGTAAAGAGAGTGATAAAATAGATAGGAATCTCCTATGACCTATGATACCTGCATAGCTTCGCCATCATCCCACTTGAATGCACTGCGCTTCAGGTACATCTGCAGTGACTGGCTAAACTACAGTGCGGCCATTTGCCCTCCACCCTCTCAAGAGCGCCCCCTTTAGCATGGGCAGCTGGGGAGTATGATTGTTCTTTGGTTTCGGATGAAGATTTCTCTACCACCCTTGTCTGAAATGAGTCATTAATGCTATGTATATCCAAACATTTTAGGGCGGGCGCGGGGGGTTGCGATATTTTTTGCAAGTAACTCGGAACACCTTCCTCCCTACTAAGTTGGTGCGCGCCGACCGCGGGGGTCAGTTACGGGAATCGTTGATTTCTCTTCAATTTTGGCGAACCAATATGTTTCAAATTTGACAAAACCTTCTGTCGTGCCTAACTTGCTGAGAGAACCCTATAAGTCCGTAAATACTTCTAAAATGCGCAAATTCGCGATCTAAGGAATCCGACCAATCAGAAGACGACCGAATGGCCGCACGGTCTGTGGTTTATCCAGTCACTGTAGGTACATCCTGAATATCATTTTAAGTAAAAAAATATACTTATGAGGAGACCTGTTCATCTCGGAGGTTTTTTTACGCTATAAAGCACGGTAAACAAATCTCAAAACGTCCCATCTGCTCTTCCGGGGTATTTTTAATGTCCTTTTAAATGGAAAAATAGACTTACGAGCAGACCTACGCAAATGAGGGGCTTCCTAAAATTCTATCGCTAACAATATCAGAAGGCTCTCAAAATGTCCCATCTGCTCTTCCTGGGCATCCTAAATGCTATTTTAAATAGGTAAATAGAATTACAAGAACATCAGTGAAAGTCAGTGGCTCCCTAACACCAGCATGGTAACGGGATCTCAAAAAGTCCTATCTGCTCTTCCGGGGCATCACCTAGGTTATTTTGAGTAGGAGAACATACTTTCGAGCAGATCTTTTTATCAAGAAAGCTTCTCAACGCCAACATGGTAATAAGTTCGCTCAAAATTTCCCGTTTGCTCTATTGGGACATTCATAATTTTTATTTAACGGGGAAAAATAGACTTACGAGCAGACCTAAGATCTCGAGGGATGAATTTGATTTTGAGGTGAGAGGTGGGCTTGCCAACAGAATAAATAAAATTCTTTGGGGAGAACCCCAAGTCTCGGGGGCCCCGGAGAATCACCCCGGCTTTTTAAAGCCCTGTAACTACAACAAGCGCTAAGATGTCCCTGTGCATATTGTTTTTCTATTGAATACTGGGATTTTGTTTCTATAATTTTGATTATTGATTGTCATTGTCGGAATCGGAACACCATGACTGGTCAACCATAAGGATTTTCACATCATTCATCAGAGGTGCAATGTCTTGTAGTAATTGTTTTATGACCTTGCAAAATTACATAATAATGTTAAATTTTTTTGTTTTTGTTTTTTTTTTCTTTTCCCGCCCTTTCTTATAGTGTTACTGCACGTGTCAAAAACGAACAAACATTTGAAAGATAAGTATTGCCACCGGAAACCCGTTTTTTTTAAGCGTGCCGTATATATACGGTACGCTTTTTGTTTTCATTTTCATATCTAATATATAGGTTGCATGCTTTGCTTATGGAAAAACCCTTTGGCGGGAAAGGTTTGAAAAATTAAAAACGTGTTTTCTTAAAACTGGTTTCATTAATCGTTAATTTATTGCTGCAATCCAGGAGGTCTCGGCGTCTTTTTTTTAAAATTGTAAAAGTTTTGGTATTCCTGTTAATTTCAATAAGTTATTAAGCGTCAAAGTCGAATTCCTTTGAACGAGAATTCCATACAGGTCCACCTAAGTCATTTGTGCCAACCTATGAATCAAAATTCCAAGGCAGGAGGGGGGTGGAAACATCTCCCGCAGGAACCCTCTTTGCCCCTCGCCTTTGGGCTCCATCGGTCACAAGATTTCTTCACGGTGCATTAAGCGATCGGGGCCCCGCAGGGTAAAGACTTGTAAATGTGTCAAAATCTCTTTGACGAGGGTTTCGAAAAGAAGTGACGGCGAGGTATTGATAAAGAGCGGGAGGGGTATAGAAAAGGAGGGACTCATTCATATCCTTAAGTAGACCTGTTTAGTGATGACGTCACGATTAGAATTGGTTCCAAACAAATGCTCTATCTCTCACTCTCGTTGATTTACCTATAAGAAATCAGATCCAAATTTTCGAACGCAAATTCATGCTAGTTAAAGAACAGTTTTCTCAAATTTTATTGCACCATTAGATTCCACGTATTTTAAAGTATCTTTTCACTCTAACATAATTCCTAAAAGATCACAAGCGAATTTACAATCACAGTTATACCGAAAGATGTTCTACGTTTTGTCCCCGTCTTACTCACGGTCTCTTATGGGAGTATCACCGCCATGACACTCAATCAATCCAACTTCTCTTCGTATCGAAGCTATTGTTCGAGGTATAAACATGTCGTGATGGTGCTGATGAGCCTATATCCTAGAATTTTGTGCTCATAAGAAACTGTGAGTGTGTGACAAGGACAAAACATAGGACTCTCTTCGATATAACTGTGATTGTGCATTGTGATGCGCGATGTTTCAAAAAGTTTGTGGTAGCGGGCTCATATTTTATCACTGAGAAAAAAGTGGGTGTTAAAACTGTAAGAATAGAACCATAGATAATTTCGCCTTATTTCAATCATGAGACCTATCGTTGCTATAGTCAGCGCGCTTGAATCTACACGAATTCCGATTGTCTCTATGGCATTTCGATTATTTCTATGGGAAAAAAAGCGCGGGAATATATATCCTATCGGAAAATTCATTGAAACAATCGGAAATTTTTATAAGGGTGGAACCCAATGGTGTGATAAACACAACTGGTGCAAAGAACATGTTGTTTACTAGCACTTGTATTTGAAAATTTGGATCGTGTTTCATATGGGAAAACCCACGAGAGCGCGAGTGAGGCGGAGCCTTTTTTTGGAACCAATTTTTTTCATGACGTCACACTAAACAGGTCTTGGTCATTGGAAACATTTGAAATTCTGGGGGATCGGCAAATTGAAAACCCCCATATGAGCGTCTATGCAATCTCAGCAAAAAACGCCTGTCGGCGTGCTACGGTGAACGGAAAGTGCGGGCATACATCTCGTTCGTTCGAATGGCCAACTCTTTCTTCACCCCAAAAACGATCCCGGAATATTTTCGTTTCTGATCTGATGATACTGCATCTCAAAAACTCGACTTCGTTCCAATTCATGCTCTACAGGCACAGTGATATCAGGAACGAAAAGTCCTTTCTTTGATTCTCTTCTCCCTCTCTCTCTGACAAATACTATGTATGATAAAATCGCCTTCAATTCGACGGTTATGCTTTTCCACGTACCCCCATTTTTTTGAGCTAGGTAATAAACTAAATACAGATCAGTTTTCATCGAAATTAATTCGAAAGGAGAGGAGGGGGGGAAAAAGGGGGGGGAAAGGGAGGGAGACTTGCCGTGACTAAAAGACGAATGGCTATGCAATGTAACACCTTGTCTTTGCACCTTGCTGCTAGTGGTAAATTTTCGGGGAGACACCGTAGTGGGGAAACTCTCCTCCTCAGCGAATCCGATAAAATAAATTATTTCGGTCCAAAGACCTAGTGCAATTGAAAACTACTAATTCTAGGAAATGCCCCCTCCTCGCTTTTTTCCTCAACCACAAGTGTGTTCTGGATGGCCCTTGCTTGCTCTGTGCGTGATCACTCAATTTACATAGGACGAAGGTTCTGTACACACATCAATACTCACCCCCCAAAAAAGTCACGGCAAGTCTCCCCCCCTTTTCCCCCCTTTTCCCCCCCTCTCCTCTCCTTTCAAATTTAAATTTTCGATAAAAACTGATCTGTTATTAGTTTATTACCTAGCTCAAAAAAGTGGGTGTACGGGGAAAAAGCATAACCGTCGAATTGAAGGCGATTTTATCATACATAGTATTTGTCAGAGAGAGAGGGAGAAGAGAATCAAAGAAAGGACTTTTCGTTCCTGATTTCACTGTGCCCTTAGAGCATGAATTGGAACGAAGTCGATTTTTTGAGATGCAGTATCATCAGATCAGAAACGAAAATATTCCGGGATCGTTTTTGGGGTGAAGAAAGAGTTGGCCATTCGAACGAACGAGATGTATGCCCGGACTTTCCGTTCACCGTAGCACGCCGACAGGCGTTTTTTGCTGAGATATCACGACTGTTTTTTACTGACGTGGTACCGTCCATTAAGTTTGTTTAGACTGATCCCACATCGTAATGCACAGCTGTTCCTACTGCGAAGATCCCACGATGGATGCGCGAATTCTCGAGGTGTAAATGCGAGGAAAGAAAGCTGTCAGGAGGAAGAGAATAGCGGGGAAAACCCCTTTAGTAAAAAGACAGTCAACGATAGGGTTTGTCCCGCAAAATAAGGGGATGAAAAAGTGATCAGTATTCAGTGGTAAGAAGAAATCGGACCATGCCGAGTCATTGGTTAGTCCAGCCAGACCGTAGCGCTCTGAACAGCGGTTTGCGGAACTACTGTAATTCGCAGGGCAGCCGCTGCGGTCTCTCAGCGCTGAGCATCAAAACGAATTACAGATAGCCACTGTAAAGCGAATCATCCAGTCACTGTGAAGCAGAAGTTAGTCCATGGTCATATCCGGCCCGTTAACAAAAGGACTGGGAACTTGCGACTTTCAAACTAATTTTGAAGTAATAAATCCGCGTCTGATTTAAAGAAACTTGGTCTCCTTTGAAAGCTAAATACGACTAGTTTTCTGACCATTCTTTAGTTTGTTCTCAAATGTCCTTTTTGCTTGGATATAATGAGCGAGAAAATAATTTATCCGTGTTGTTTACATTTGTGAAAGCAGAGCATAACCTCTTACATATGTATGTTTTCAATTTTGGTCCGAAACAGTCCAAAATTACCTCTTCAGTCTTCATGACTTAGTTAACTTGGTGTGCTCTTTGTTTATTTTTCGTGCATGTTCTACCAGGAATATCAACTCAAGCTCGCACTCTTGAATTCACAACCTGTACCTACAATGTTAAATGTTGTTGCCCATTACCTATATTTTGTGTAAACGCAAGCTGAATCTATTTTACGTTTGTCAGAAAACCGGTTGCCGGTTCTTTAAGTTCTGAAGTTTCCTCTTGAGTTTCATTTAGTTTGAAGACTTCCATCAAGCTTCTATGGAATCAGTGCATTTCCAAAATTACCTAGTGATTAGAGTCGGGCAAATAGGAGCGTAATTGATTACACGATTTCTGGCTAGTCGGTAATCGTCAAACCTTTGGATGGTAATTGAATGTACCTATTCTTACTAGATAAATAGTAAAAATTCAGGGTCTTTTAGGTTAGATCCAAATCTTCTCCAACTAATATGATAGATGGCTTGTAGAAAGTCATCCCTGATTACCATGAAATCGTGTAATCGATTACCACCATATTCTGACCAACTCTGCTAGTGATACACGAGTTCCTCTCACTTTCTTCGATTAGTTATTGGTTGTGCTCTTGAATTTTCAAGTTAATGTTGCCATTCTCTGTTGCGCCTTGAGATGAAGGAATCCCTAATATTTCCGCTAAAAAATTCTTGAGCTGCAAGGCAGCGGAAATCGTTCTCCCTGACTGCTTGCTGAGCAAAACTTGATGCTAAGTATATTTAAGGGCAGTTGAGCTTGTCACTACTGTATAACATTTTTTTAAGTTTGGAGCACAGAGGGTTTCTTGAAGGACCCAAATCTAGACAGTCAAGCATGAATCAGGTATTTTAATCATGCCACTGAGTTTAAGGTATGCTGAATTTTTCTAATAGTTGAACAGACAAATCGAGTGACAGTTTCTTACTCGACAGTTTAGTTCCTAGAGAGCTTTTAGAGCATCAATTAGCAGGGTGGTTGCTATAGCAGAACCATTTTGAGTATCGGGTTCTGACAAGTAGGAGTGCCTGCTTCCAAACTGCATCAAGGCACAGCGGTGAGCGGTTGATAAACATCCAGTTGAAACTCTGCGCTAATCAACTGCTCAACGAAGCATGTTGATACGGCTCGGAAGCAGGCACCGCTCCTTGTCAGAACCTCATACTCAAAACGGTCCTGCTTCAACTCATCATAATCTTGTTTGGTCAGTGCAACAGCTGGGTTCTGAAGTGGAGAAGGAGCTCGACCGATAATCTTTGGCATTTTTAGGTGCTGTTGTGTGGCCCAAGCCCGTATGCCATCGTTCCAGCATTAGTTTTCATATGGCATGATGGAATGAAATTATGTTGAATAAGAGAGATTTAGCCATTCATGAAGGAGCGCCTTAAAAGCACATTGTATAAGTCTACGGAAAATTTGGTTTTGGAGAAATGAATACATTGAAACATAGCTAAAGATTATCGGTCGAGCTCTGCCTGCACTTGTGAAACGAGCTCTAACCTCATGAAAGAATCTGACTGACTTGATCAAGGATAAGTGGATCGGCTCAAGCTCGTTAAGTTGTAAGCTGTCAAGGTGCTGGCATTATTGTTTCGAGAAGCCTCTCAAGGTTGCGGTAGGTACCTACTTTTGATCACTAACTGGAAGCTAATATTTTCATTTATGGAACAAGATTGAACGGGTTACTCTTGGCTGATAAAAAATTACCGCAGTTGGAAGAAATTAGTTGGCTAGTTCCGTTCTGATGGATCGTGTGAACCATGCCCGCTAACCACATGAAAAGAGTGCAGCATACCATAGCGTTCCTGTTTAAAAATTAGTCTTTAGTTTACGGACGGATTGATGGATTAGCTATCCGTGATACATCTAAGCGCATTGGTGAGCGATTGGTTAGCTAAGAGTTTCCGCTCATTGCCACTAAGCGCATCGGTGAGCGATTGGTTAGCTAAGAGTTTCCGCTCATTGCCAACCAACCTTCACTGATGCGTTTTAATGAATTTTGGAAGCTTGCTCTGCTACTTGTTAGAGCATATTTGCATTTAATCAACAACAGGTCAGGAGTACATCATGGATAGTTGTAAGTTTAACTTAAACCCAAGTAGAGCGAGACCATAGCTCCGAGTAGCTGTGCCTCCTTCCGAACTGTATCAACACGCATCGCTGAACGGTTGGTTTTGGATGCAGTTCAGGCACCGCGACTTGTCGGAACCTGATACTCAAAATGACTCTGCTGTAGAACTTCTTGTGTTGAGCATGCAAAATGACGATACCGACCAATTAGATTATTATGCCTTAGATAGGTCCAGGTTACACAGAATCAATCAGAATATCCACTAATTGACACTCAATCAGGAAGTTACCCGGAGTATTTGAAATTTACTTGTAAATAGATATGGAGCGATGTAACTACATTGATTGCATGATGGCTTATAGCGCAAGGTCATTTGACAAGAGTTGGCGGACTAAATAGAATGTAAAAAAATTTTTACCGCGAAGCACATTCCTTTGAAATTGAAAGAGGGCTGACTCCCTATAGGACCTTCAAAACCAAACATGAAAAGGTAGAGAGATGAGACTCAATTTCTAGGAAAAAGGGAAATTTCCCACATACAATCACAACATGATGGAAGTATATCGCAAGTCAGCACATCACTAAGAACAGGTCTATTCAGAAGTTCCCATTGTTGAACCTTTGAACTCTTACCAATTCACAAGTAAAAGCTACTACAGAGCAAAAAGTTGATAGAATGGGAAAAAAAGGAAATACATATGCCAGGAGGAGACTAGGAGGAGTTAGGGCTGGGACCGCTATGAAAACCCGAAATCTGGGTTGTATTAGAGAGCCTCTTCGATGCCCAGTAAGTTTTGGTAATTAAAGGAGAATTCTGAGGATTAAGGTAATGAAAGATCAGATTTCTCACCCTTTTTTATCGAAAGATAATAACACTACGAGCACAGAATAGTATTAATTGTCCTCCTGATTCCAGCAGAGGTTGGCTGCCGATGTGATGTATTCGGTGGTTGATGGGGTTTGGTAGCATTGATTGATTTGCGAGCCGCACGGTCCGTTACATCTTTTGTTTTTCTTAGGTTGCCACGACTTGCTTTGAGGCAAATCATTTGAAATTCCCAGAATTTGCAAACGAGATTTCTCGCTTACGAGAAAAAATTTAAAAGTCGAAAAGTAGAAAAGTATCAAAACGAACTCAAATGGAGACGATTGGTATACGGCGATATAGGGTTTCGTTCAGCCGTTAATTCGGTAGAGAGTCATATTAGAACAAAACGGTCCAAACGAAATGATTCTTGTAATTATAGTGTGTGGTCTCTTTTTCGTTCTGTTGGGACTTTCCGTTTTGCGTTTGACCAAACGCTATAATCAAGGGATTTTTTAGGAAATTTTGGGCGTTTTGATGGAAAAAAGGTTTTTAAAATCCAGAACAAAGGGGGGGGGGTAAAATTCGCATTAATAGCTCTAAAAAGTGAGAGGGGCTGTCACGTGTCTTCCACCCTGGACACCTCCTCGCTGGGGCTACGGAATTGACTCTGGAATAACTTATTTACCTATCCTAAAAAGTTTCTCGCGTGTACAGTATTTTTTACTAGAAGCTTCTTCTAATTTTGGGAAAATTTTAGGTCCATATGGAACTTTGCTTTTCCAACACGAAAAAAGATATCGACCGACGGCAACAGAAAAAAAAAAATATTACAATGCGTTATAATGAATAATGGCTTAGTTTTAACTGTAAACTTTCGATACTTTTCAACAAAACAAATGGGGGAGGGGGAATTAAAATCCACAAACGTCTTTAACCTCCACACCTACTAATCTACACCCCTAGAATGCTTGACGTGTAAAGAGCACCTGAAATGGTTAGTTCTTAAAGGATTATTTTTTCATGAATTCGCAAGTGTTCCATTTATGTATATTACATATCTACATCGTGACAATCGCAATAAGTGCTGACAGCACCTAAAACGGAAAAAAAGAAGAAAAAAAAACTGTTTATTATTTAGAATCATTAGAATCATCCGAAAATGACACTTTTTTACTTCAAAAGAACGCAACCTCATTTTCGATGCCTGAACAAGCCGTTTAAAAGGTGGAGGAATTTAGAAATATCTAGGTATTGTCTATACTTTATGTGGGTATAAAAAAGATCGAGCCTTATCAAATAATTTTCTCTTTTCAGCTTTCAATGGGTTTGTTGCAAACTTTTGCTACAGCGCTATAGAGTTTTGATTTTTACGTAAAATTGCCTGAAAATTACGTTGGCGGCATCAAATAGTCATAAAATCCATTAATAAACCCACAAAACGCATTATAAAGAAAGCCAAAATGGCAGTCGTAAAGCCGAACAATCTGTGCACGCGCATACGACGAACATCAAAGACAGGCGATCCATTTTCCCCTTTTTCGTTGAAAGGGGGTGGAAAAGAAAATATCTCTACAGTCAAACTGTGATTTTAAAAATTTGCATGGTCAATGTGTCGTGTTCTGTGAAGGGTGGTGGGGAGCAAAATATCAAGAATATAGGGTGTTGCAAAACTCAAGTGCCAAACTTATG
Source organism: Trialeurodes vaporariorum (assembly GCA_011764245.1). NCBI lineage: Eukaryota > Metazoa > Arthropoda > Insecta > Hemiptera > Aleyrodidae > Trialeurodes > Trialeurodes vaporariorum. The sequence goes on along the minus strand of VMOF01000320.1, from coordinate 11,868,843 downwards.
GAGTGTATTTTTGGGGTCAACATATACCTATTTACGCTTTATTTTCCTGCATGAATATGTGCTGCAAATGTTTCTCCTCTGAGCTAGAGCCCTCCAAAGTTTTGAAAACAAAAAACAAAAAACAAAAAACAAACACAAAAAAACAACGCCTTTGACTCATCTCCTTTTAGATACATCTGATCTTTTATTTTTTCATCATTCCTCACCAAAGAAGCTCAATTGGACAGCACTTGTCACAAAAGAACTGAGTTACATTTTTGATAAAATTGAGTTATTGATTGATAGACCTAGCAATACTGAATCTCGAAGCAACAAGTGCTTCTTCTAATAACAACTATTTCCCTTCCAAATTCCAGGTAAAAGTGAGCTGGTGAGCCTCATTGAAGTCATTGTCCATATGATGAAATAAAATGAGAACTTGGTTCCTTTTTCTTAAACCTTAATCCGAGTCACGTAAGGAACCAACTCCGACTTGGTTCCTTTTATAGAATTGGGAACGGACTCAAGTCCGGATTAACGGATTTTAAAATATCAACAGCGTAAACCAACTCTGCCGTTTGGTTTCTCTTAGAGATCCGTTTTTCGTGATTATGCCAAAAAAAAAGAAGAAAGGAACCAAGTCACTTTAAACGCTAAAAATTAAGGAGGTACCTTTCCTGCATAGGAATTTCCACTTTTCCGGTGTTGAAATGCAAAAACATAACACGGTAGTTGAATGAAATCAAAACGTAAGTAATTCCGCGATTTTTGTTTAAATGCTAGCTCTTCAACTTTGGACTCAATTTTCTCGAGATCAGCTCCATGTCACATGGTTCCTCTTTGATGAATTATCATTGCTAGCAAAAGCATTAAAGCAGACTTTAGTGGCACGTTTTTCCAACACCTGCGTGTTGGAATTTTCCCTGCTTGTTTTTTTTTGTTTTTTTTTTTTTTTTTAAGTGTTTTTCCCCGTATATTTGACCACCAAGTGAATTGAATCATCCATATTTGGCTGGGAGAAGGGTGAGAGGTCATGTAGTGAAGGGTTCCACTTTTAAGTGTTCAAAAAGATGGAAATAGATTAATTACCCCAGGAGTACGTATCAATGCAGTAGAGGGATACTCATAGACAACATAGACCACTCATCACTAGCCGCTCGCGCGGAGAGCGATTGCATTTTCGGAGACTCAACAAAATAACATGGGGAACAACATCCAACGACTGCTATGTGGATTGTTGACCAACGATCAAAACAATGATGCTTCGCTCTGATTGGCTACTGACATCAACATCTTTGCTCAACTGTCCATGTAGGACTCCGAAGGTACTGAGACTACTTTGGTTATTTATGCGTGAAAGTACTCCTAAAAGTGTCTTATACTACAAAGTTTGAACTATCTGAGTGCAACAGGACATGCTCTAAGGAGGGGTGAAACAGCGCGAAAACACGATTTGCCGAGTACGGGGATTCCGCCGGGCGCCACTTTAGGCTCATTGAGGCACGGGTTAAAATTTTTTTAGAATTTTTTTATTATTTTTCCCATTTTTTTCATGCAAAAATGAACCGATTGCAAGGTTCCCCCTGTGCAATTTCTCAAAAGTCCAAAATAAGGGCCACCCTAATGTAGGAGCCGCTGGACGTTGCTTTGTATGCGACCCCAAAAAAAAAGTTGCCGTGATGGGCGAGATCGCTAGTGCGTGTGCAGGGCTGCCTTTTTGCGTAGTATCAATGCTATTTTTTAATTCACCGATGATTCCACCGGTTGAGAGAAGATTACACAGTTCAGTTCAGTGCATGACTATGATAAACTGAAATACTCGCATCTGTAATATTTTCTCAACCGGTGGAGTCGTCGATGACTTTAAAAAACTTGCGGATACTTTAATTAATCAACGAAGTTTCCACCGATTAAGGAAAGATTACAGATCAGAGTATTTTCGTGCATTACAGTCATACACTGAACTGAACTGTGTAATCTTTTCTCAACCGGTGGAATCATCGGTGACTAGAAAAATAGCATTGATTCTACGCAAAACTAGAGTCCCTGTATATCAAAGAGTCTCGCCACGTGAAGCATGAAGAAGAAGAATTTCGAAGAAGGCGTCCACTCTGATTGGTTGGGTTCGCTGAGGGGGCGTGTACGCTTCCTCGGTAGGTGCGTTCCAACGGTCTTCTTATGGAGAATAACACAGAACGCCTCCTGGAGCTCCGTGACAGCCTAAAATCTAGCAGCCAACCAGAATCTATACCCCGTATGGCGAGACTCTTTGATATACAGGGACTCTACGCAAAACGGCAGCCCTGAGTGTGTGGTCTCTGTGTTGTCTCTGGAAATACTGATATTGCCACCAATTTTTAAGCGTGACAATACAGCAAATTGCACACTTCTTCCAGTCATTTTCATTTATTATTATTAGTGAACTACGCTCTCTACCGGTCACCTGAGAAAGCTGTGATTTATCACTGCGATATGCTTATTTTTTTCTAATTTAGTCCGCCGTTATGCTAGAAATAATAATGATAACCATTAACTACACAGGGACCAAATAGTGTTACGGCTTGACGGTCCTCCGAAAGACGTTGGATGGTGCGCACGTAAGTATATTTGCGTGTAGTTTATACCCCCGTAAGTGCTCACCGATCATCTGCGTGCGGGACCGTGAGGACGCAACACTATTTGGTCCCAGGGACCAAATAATGTACGGTCCCTAGCATAACTTACGCACAGTTGACCGTGCGTAAGCTCTCTGATTGGTCAAAACCAGGGGCGTGCCGTGGGGGAGCATGTGGGTACCCTTGCCCCGGGCGGCACTCTCGGGGGGGGGCGGCAAAATCAGGGTGAACAACCAAAAAAAAAGGTTATCAAATTTCAAAATGAATTTCAGAGGGCGGCAAAATCAGTGCGTAACAAGCAAAAAAAAAAAAAAAAATCATCAAATTTATAATTTTGTTCGCGGAGGGCGGCAAGATTGCATTCTTGCCCCCCTCTCTGGAAACCGCGGCACGCCCCTGGTCAAAACCGCACGCAAGATGCACGCAATTCAATGCTCGGGACCTAACATTATTTGGTCCCAGGTCAGTCAATCCGGTGAACGAGTTTCGGTGCGATCAGCTCAACCTCCGCTCGTGACGTAGGTATAGCCGCGCAGCTGAAGCGCGGGCGTTCAAATCTACACGCTGTCTTATGGGGAAAAGTCCCTTTTTCAAGTGCGTATTATAAACAATTTACGACAGCAAAATTTGGTTTTTATCAATAAGAAGTATTGAGGAAGGTTCAAGCTTTAAGAATAAAAAACCAATGCAATCGTACGCAATTGTTTTTTCCAATTTTTGGGCAATTTTAGAAAATTGGGTAGAATGCATTGAATAAAACGTATACCCATTTTCTCCGTGAGAGGGATTTTTAATAACCACCAGAAAATACAGGAATAAGAAATTGAAGTGTGACCAGACTGTTTTTCTCAAAGCTTTAAACCTTCCTCAATACTTCTTATTGATTAAAACCAAGTTTCGCTGTCGTAAATTGTTTACGATTCGCACTTGAAAAGGGGTCTTTTCCCCGTATGAAAGCACGTAGATTTGAACGCCCGCGCTTCAGCTGCGCCAGCTATACGTCATCCCCTTCCTCACTCTACCCAGTGATAGTGTCATGCAGACGGAGAGGCAGTGGAGGGTGTGCGCATTAACTGACCTGTTTAGTTAGATCATGATGAAAACAGTCTCTGAAAAAAATGGCGCTGGGTATTCCTGTATTATATTTGTAAGAATGAAGCTAAGTTCCTGGAGAACCGTTGCACCGTTCGGTAGGGGCCTGGTACCGATCGGTAGGGCTCGGCTTCAATGCTTCGGGAAAAATATAAGTTTTTCCTTGCGGACCCCGCGTCCCTTTTTAAAATGCTAAAAACTTTTATCTGGAAAAGTTGTGCGAGTGCGAAAAGGATGCGAATCAGTTCGTTTTGCAAGAGTGGGAGAGAGAAGCGAGATTTTGTCATCCTTTTTTAAATACATACGTGCGGACGAGCATACGATTTTGTACGCGTGTGAGCGAGAAACGTGCTGCTCTGTCAATTTTTAACATGCAGTAAGTACTGCATGTTTTTGTTATGGGTTCGTATCGATTTTGGCCATAAACTTCCTGCAAAATAATCGACAATTTTCGGCTTGGTCGCAAACGTGCGTTGTCAGATTTCCGCACGTAATGATCGCGTCTCGTTTTACGGTGGATTCCCTTCGTTCGATATATTGCGGAGCGGCAACGCCAAAAGTCTCCCTATCCTTTAACGTGGAAAAATCCGTATCGCGCGCCATATCGGATTTTCGATATTCTTCGGTCCGCCGCACAATGGACAGAAATCAAATCTTTGCCGGTCCAAATTCGATCCTTTCAAAGTTGGAAAATTAGTATTTTAGCTGGGTACTATAGTTGATTTTAAGGGGTTTATTTGGCTCGGTTTTTCTATCCTGGCTTGTCCCATATTTATCGGAGAATATCATTTGATGGATCGACAGTTCTTGTGATATCTCATGTCTTTGTATTTTTGACCACTTAGGACTCGATTTGGATCCATCGTGCGCCGATTGAAATGTTTGAATGTTTGAGTGAGGTTTTGACTGAGAATTGACCCGAAGTTTTTCATAAGGATTGTCTCCGTTATGAATAAATTTGGTAGTTTCATTATTTTGTCTGTGATTACTAACGAGCTATATCTAGTTCGGAAACTCAGGTAAACATGCGTAACCGCCTCGGAGATTTTAAGGTTAGAGATGTGTGTTGTGAAAACAAACCGAAGGTTCCCCGCAATGTATTTTCGCGTGTTTTCGAATTCTATCAGAGACTTTAAAATTAGAATTTCTTTATGAACTGTGCGTGTTTTCTGTCAATCAAAGCCGTAACTTCAGTTTTTACGAATTGAATTACTCAAGTTCTTCATAGCTTTCATTTAATTGGTCAGATTCTACAGTGTGTTATTGCCTCGTAATGCCGTAACTCATCGCCTTTCTTGGCATTTCGACGAGTGAAAGTGGTATGTTTGTGGTGGTTTATTCAAAAATTTTGTAGTTTGACCTCTCTCAGCAAACTCTCTCTTCCTGAGACAGATTTTCTCATGTTCATCTCTTAAGTTGAGTGATCTGAAGTAGATAACTTCGTTAACCTAGCAGTGGTCTAGAGAAGTTAGGTACCGAAAGGAAAGAAAAAGCAAAGGGTGGACCTTTACATTTCAGACCAATTGTACCTATGCCTGCATGACAGTCATGGAGAGCAGAATTATTTAATTGTCAGCACCAACACCAAGTTGTGTGATGCATTCATCCAATGATAAATGGTGTCGACTGAAATACTGGGCTGCGAGGTCGATCGGAGAGCATCCATTTCACTTGACTCATCTCTTTTGCCCAAGTTGATTGAGCCACTCGTGAAGTGAATTTTACTACGAGGTTTGGTTGGAGTTTGGTAAGAACTTTTTTAAGTATTTATTTACCTAAGTACAACTGTCCGACAAGATGAGAAAGTTACAATCACATTGTTCTACAATGGAATGTCAGGTGAATATAGCCTGAGGGCTGTTCCACTTAAGAAGTCGACAATTGAATCGTAACTAATTAGACCTAAGGATTCATGATTTACTCATGAGTTTTTAGTAATACCTACCAAATATTTATTTAGAACTAAAGCATTTTAACTATCAGGCTTAGACAAGTGGCAGGGCTTGCTTTTGCATTGCATCGCACCAGCACACATCCGTGAGTGGTTGTTTAGCACAGAGTTTTGACTAATTGATAATCACCTGCTCAAGAATGCGCTTTGATGCAATGCAGAAGCAGGTACCACTACTTGTTAGAACCTGATACTCAAAATGCTTCTGCTGTGGTACATTCATATCTAAATTATGATAACTTACGGTTTAAACAATGTTAAAGTTGAAATCCGCTCATGAATGCAGATTCTTCACATGAAGAGCAGCCATTGATTGAGGAGATGAGCGGAGGAGATTATTTAGTATAGCAGGACCATTTTGAGTATCGAGTCCTGTCAAGAAGCGGTGCCTGCTTCTGAACTGCATCAGAGCGCATGGGAGAGCAGTTGGTTTGCGCAGAGTTTCAACTCGTTACTAATCAAGCGCTCATCAATGCGCTTTGATGCGGTTTGGAAACAGGCACCATTGTTTGTCAGAACCCTATACTCAAAATGGTCCCCCTCTAATAGAATGGTTACAGTGACTCATCTTTCATTGAAACTGCTTAAGATGATTCGACATGTTTTACTTGCAAACGGATAGTTTTGCGAGGATGAAAAAAAGCTTCATTATGAAGCTATCTGAAGCTTTGCTGAAAAAGTGCAAGAAGTGTGTTCGACACTGAACAGCACAGTTTATGATGCCAGGCTTTGGCTCTGGGCATGAGGGAAAATGGTCATAATCTTGTCAATAATCTTACAAAGTCTGAAGAGAGAAACTTAGAAGCCAAGTACAAATGATAGTGTTAATTTGGACACATTAGATCTAATCGGGGAAAGCCAACTCGATTTGTCTAATTCTACTCGATGTAACCTAAGTCGAAACAAATCTTGACCTGGACCAATCAAATCAGTTTTTCCAAAATGTGAGTAAATCATGAATCCTTGGGTCCAATCGGTTGCGATAAAATTGTCGACTACTTTAGCGGCATATCCACCTAAGATTCTTAAGTAGGATAAAGTAACTTTCCCCTCTTGTTTGGAAGCAGTCGATAAATAAGTGGTTACGAAGTTGTGACTGAACTTCACTCGAATCTCATGCTAACATTCACTCAAGTGGCTCAATTGACTAGGATGAATCGAATTGACTTGGGCAAAATAGATGAGTGGAGCAAGATGGATGCTCTCCGATCAACCTTACAGCAAAATTTTAGTATGGCACCGTTTTACAGCCTTCTTGTCCACACCTATATCCTTGGTAAAAGAACATAACATTATAATGAATTGGTACCCCGTTTCGTGCATCGCACGACCTGGTGTTGTCTTCACTTTTTAAAAAAAGTTAGGTTGGTTTTTTTTTCATAACAAGGTGTCAGTGAATTACTGTATTTTGGTCACTTCAGAGTTCTACGGAGTACCTAACCGTAAACCTAATACTGGTAATTCTAAGTCAGTGTTGTGATTGATTTCTTGCACCATTATTGCCATAATGATGACAGTAGTTTCTTATTTCTGCTAAGTGGGTACTTTAGTCTTTCAATTCAACTATAAACGCTCTCTTATTGAAGAATACTCTTAATTTCTCAATGAAATGAAACTCTTCCGTTCGGTCCGTGCAAACTTCAGAACCACGAATGAGTCAGTCATCCTGTTATTTGCATCTTCATGTCCAAACTGACTGAAGTTCAACTTTGAAATCAGATTTGCTGCAAATTTTAATTTCAAATACATTATTATAATTTGCTAAAGTCAGTTCAAAGTACAATCAACGATGGAACTCAACAACCAGTCAACGCGCAGATTAACTTGAATCGCAGGTAGGTGTGACCTCAGGTGTAGATTTTGTGGTTGAATTTTATTTTCTCCTAGTCTCTGATTTTTGATGCACTTCTGTACCAACTTTACTCACACCAGTAAAATGGTAAATAGAGGAACCTAAAGACAAGTTCAAGCTTTATCCGAGATTACCTGGGATCTGAACGTTAAATGTTAAGGCAAATTACACTAACAGTCACAGTTCTCATGAAGCAAAGCACCTCACGAAAAGTACGAAATTCTGTACAGTTCAAGTTTGTTTGAAAAAAAATTACTTTTTTATTCAAAATAAATTTCAATTTAAAGGAGTAAATTGCAATTTATTTAATTAAAACTGCACTTTATTAAAAAAAATTGCAATTTATTCAAATAAAATATAAGAAAATGTCAACCTAACTAAGATTTATCTGAGATTTACTCAAGTAAAATTTCTTGGAAATATCAATAACATTTCAAATAAAATTGCCATTTTATTTGAACAAAATAGGAGTCGATGCTACTAGGGCTTGGTCGCTCTTATATCAGATGATTTGCAAGTTGAATCAGAGCTACCATGTCTTTCGGTTGTATGCGGCTATTCAGACGAAAGTGTTTACAGGAGAAGTATCAAATATTTTGAAGGAGCTTCATACGGAAGATCTGTTACCAGGAGAAGTATCAAATTATTGAAGGCGCTTTATCCGAAAAATAGACAATGTGATCAGGAGAAGTATCAAATTATTTGAAGGAGCTCTGAAGCCACCTAATCGAGGAAACTTAAGACTTGGTCGCTCTGATATCACATGACTTGCAAGTTGAATCAGAACGACACGTCCTCCGGGTGTAGGGAAATAAATATAGGAAGATATTTGAAAGAAAAGTTTTTACGAGCAAATTTTCATGAAGAAGTGTTTGGGGCAGGTGAAGTAAAATGGAGCTGGTTTGGGGGAAAGATTTTGGATCTTGGCCGCAATCACTTGAGGTTTAGCTGAAAGTTTTGGTGAAATAATTTGTGACATGAAATTAATAGAAATTAAAAAAGAAAATGAACAAAAGCACTTGCTCTCAGAAGTTTCACATAGAAAATAAATCACCACTCTCACTAACTCTGCATACCCATTGAAATTATACAGAACATAATGCAGCGATGATAACTATATAGATAAGAGGAACCAGCACACTGCACAGAGTTTTAAGAGAAAAACCAAATGAAAGAGAACTTTCAATATAGACACTCACAAATGACGAAATAAGAGACAGTGGCCTAGAGTTCAAGATGAGAGGAACCATACCACCAGGCATTTTTCTCGAGAACGGCTGATCGAAATGTTTTGAATCAAAAAAATCGGTTACGGAATGGACACAAAATTTTTCATTTTTGATATTTTCAAAAGCCCTCATCAGCTCCTCGTTCATATTAGGAGAAGCTCACACACTTTTATCAAGTTTTTTGCAAAAAAGCATCTTCTGAAAGTACGAAAAAAGTTCATATCCTCATAGCAGAGGCAATTGCCAACATTTTTGCTCCCATAGACATTTACCAAAACACCAAGATTTTTTTTAGCTATAGGGACTTGGAAGATTTTTGAATCAGCCCTTTTGCTTATCCAGTTGAGAATTTCTCACAAATCTTGACAGATTCTGAAAAAATATATCGAAACCTTCTGATCGATGTGCAACATGTTACCTTGAGGAGAAAAAATAAGGTGTATTTTTTCAAATCAAAAATTTTGGGACTTCAAGGGCAGAATCGGATCGATTCCATGGTCTGAGACATGGACTGCCCAAAATTTTAATTTAACGAAATACACCTAATTTTTTCACTTTAAGGTACCAAACTAGTTCACATCAATCAAAATGGTTCCAACCATTTGATCAGAAGCTGTTATGTATTTGAAGAATTCTCAACAGGGTGGCCACAAAAGCCAATTCAAATTTTTTCCAAAAATCCGCCATAGCTCAAAAAATTGAGGTTTTTTGGTAAATGTCCTTGAGAGCAAAAATGTAGGAAATTGTCTGAACTTTAAGGACACGAGCTTTTCTCATAACTTTAAAAGAGCTTTTTTGAAAAAAACTTGAGATATAGATGTGATTGAGCCTCCCCTTTCAAATATGCCCCAAAGGGCTAAGTATTGGAAGCTATCGATAATATGATAAATGAAAAATTTAGGGTTGATTCCCTATGCGACTTCCATGTTTCAAAACATTTCAATCAGCCATTCTCAAGAAAAATGCCTGGTACAGGTGCTCTGGATCACCATGTATACAGGGTGTCAATTAAAAAAGGAGCCAGACCGAATATCTCGAGAACGGCTCCGAAAAACGCTGAAACACGTGTTAAATTATTTTGAGCAGGACATCTTTTTAGGGGGACGCCGATTTGGGGTCTCTCTCTGGGGGGGCCCCCAAGGGGGCTACCACCTCCCTAAATCCAATACTTCAATGGGGCCCCCAATTTTTTTTATTTAATGAGGCATTCTCTAAATGCGTACGTGACCGAGCTACGCATAAAAGTTGAAAAAAAGTGTTATCAGAAATCCGCTTCCGTGATACTGATATCTGGAGACTCTATGGCCGGACTTTTTAGACATGCTCCCCAATTTTCAGATTAAAATATTAAGTCGTTCAAAAGTTATAGCGAAAAAAAGTCGGTCTCGTACGTGACCAAATTAGGAACGCGTATCCGGCACTGTCCGCTGTTACATGAAATTTCAGGTCGCCTGGAAAAGAAAAAAAAAATCTGTTGGCCTTCTCAGAGACCTCATACCCTATAATTTCCATCCCACCAAAAATCGCTCGTTAAAGATTGATTTTATCACCTAAATTTCTTACTTACGCAAATAGTGGAGGTCTCGTACGTGACGGTCTCGTACGTGACATTTTTTCCCATGGGGTCACGTACGTGACAAATTTTCTAAAACAGGGCATATCTCGTGATTTTATGAACGAATTTTTTTGAAAATTGGTATCCTGAGGAATTTTGACCCAAGAAAGACGAATCCGGTGTCAGTTTTAGCGAATTCTCAAATCCAAGATGGCGGCGTAGCGCACGCTCACAAATACAAACTAGACAGGAGTTAGGCTAATTTTAGGCCGATTTTGATGAAATTTGGTACCCCGGGGTATTTTGACCCGAGAAAAACGAATCCGGTGTCAGTTTCTGCGAATTCTCAAATCCAAGATGGCGGCGTTGCGCACGCTCACAAATACAAACTAGACAGGAGTTAGGCTAATTTTGGGCCGATGTTGATGAAATTTGGTAGCCCGGGGTATTTTGATCTGAGAAAAACGAATCCGGTGTCAGTTTCTGCGAATTCTCAAATCCAATATGGCGGCGTTGCGCACGCTCACAAATACAAACTAGACAGGAGTTAGGCTAATTTTAGGCCGATTTTGATGAAATTTGGTACCCCCGGGGGATTTTGACCCGAGAAAAACGAATCCGGTGTCAGTTTCTGCGAATTCTCAAATCCAAGATGGCGGCGTTGCGCACGCTCACAAATACAAACTAGACAGGAGTTAGGCTAATTTTGGGCCGATGTTGATGAAATTTGGTACCCCGAGGTATTTTGATCTGAGAAAAACGAATCTGGTGTCAGTTTCTGCGAATTCTCAAATCCAATATGGCGGCGTTGCGCACGCTCACAAATACAAACTAGACAGGAGTTAGGCTAATTTTGGGCCGATTTTGATGAAATTTGGTACCCCGGGGTATTTTGACCCGAGAAAAACGAATCCGGTGTCAGTTTCTGCGAATTCTCAAATCCAATATGGCGGCGTTGCGCACGCTCACAAATACAAACTAGACAGGAGTTAGGCTAATTTTAGGCCGATTTTGATGAAATTTGGTACCCCGGGGTATTTTGACCCGAGAAAAACGAATCCGGTGTCAGTTTCTGCGAATTCTCAAATCCAAGATGGCGGCGTTGCGCACGCTCACAAATACAAACTAGACAGGAGTTAGGCTAATTTTGGGCCGATGTTGATGAAATTTGGTACCCCGAGGTATTTTGATCTGAGAAAAACGAATCTGGTGTCAGTTTCTGCGAATTCTCAAATCCAATATGGCGGCGTTGCGCACGCTCACAAATACAAACTAGACAGGAGTTAGGCTAATTTTGGGCCGATTTTGATGAAATTTGGTACCCCGGGGTATTTTGACCCGAGAAAAACGAATCCGGTGTCAGTTTCTGCGAATTCTCAAATCCAAGATGGCGGCGTTGCGCACGCTCACAAATACAAACTAGACAGGAGTTAGGCTAATTTTGGGCCGATTTTGATGAAATTTGGTACCCCGGGGTAATTTGATCTGAGAAAAACGAATCCGGTGTCAGTTTCTGCGAACTCTCAAATCCAAGATGGCGGCGTAGCGCACGCTCACAAATACAAGTTAGGGGCGAGTTTGGCTAATTTTGGGCCGATTGTTATAAAACTTGGTACCCCGGGATAATTTGACCTGAGAAAAACGAATCCGGTACTAGTTTTTGCAAATTCCCGAATCCAAGATGGCTGCCTTGTGCTAACTAACAAGTACAAGTTAGTGTGGAGTTTACCTACTTTTGGGGCGATTTGCATGAAATTTGGTATCCCGAAGTAATTTTATTTATTTTTTTATTTTTATTTCTTTTCATTTAATTTGTTATTGAATCAGCAGCAATCTTTAATTCACCGATGATTCACCAAAAGAAAACACATTTCAGTTTGGTGCGGAAACTCCTTGTACGTCAATATCTAATCAACCGATGGAACTATCGTTGAAATCGGAAATAAGATCGCTCAGATTTGGATAATTTTACAGTGTTTGTACCTACCATTTGGGATTATAATACATTTCAGAGTATTTTTTTGCATTGGCATCCTATTGCACATAACTGATTTGTGTGTTATTTCGGCAAACCGGTTGAATCATCGGTGTCTTCAGATAAGGATCCCGTTAATTTCGCACCAGTAGTAGCCATTGAGTCCCTCATTGACCAGATTTCACAGATATTATTCGATGGGCCGAGTTTGCATTTGGAAAACCTGCATCGGACTCGTTCTTCTCCGGTCTAGTTACTCTTGGGCGCAATATTTGACCAAAGTCTGCTCCTTAATAGCTAAACTATATCTGTTTTGTATTTGTCGACTTGCGTAAGGCATCTATTTTGGATTTAGAAACTGTCAAAAACCAACATTCTATTCGTTTTCTCTTGTCAAATTACTCTCGGGTAAAAACTTTCTTCAAAATTTGCCCCAAAAAAGCTGAACCATTCACCGTTGAGTATTTGTGGTTACGCGCAAGGGAGCCATCATGTATGTGGGATTTTAAAAAAAAGTCATTCGATTCGTTATTCTTGGGTCAAATTGCTATCGGGTACCAACTTTCATGAAAATCGCCTCAAAAGTAGGTAAACCTCCCTCTAATTTGTATTTGTGAGTGGGCGCAAGGCCGCCATATTGGATTTAATAATTCGCAGAAACTGACACCGGATTCGTTTTTCTCGGATCAAATTACCCCGGGGTACCAAATTTCATCAACATCAGCCCAAAACTAGCCTAACTCCTGTCTAGTTTGTATTTGTGAGCGTGCGCAACGCCGCCATATTGGATTTGAGAATTCGCAGAAACTGACACCAGATTCGTTTTTCTCAGATCAAAATACCTCGGGCTACCAAATTTCATCAACATCGGCCCAAAATTAGCCTAACTCCTGTCCAGTTTGTATTTGTGAGCGTGCGCAACGCCGCCATCTTGGATTTGAGAATTCGCAAAAACTGACACCTGATTCGTTTTTCTCGGGTCAAAATACCCCGGGGTACCAAATTTCATCAAAATCGGCCCAAAACTAGCCTAACTCCAGTCTAGTTTGTATTTGTGAGCGTGCGCAACGCCGCCATCTTGGATTTGAGAACTCGCAGAAACTGACACCGGATTCGTTTTTCTCAGGTCAAAATACCCCGGGCTACCAAATGTCATCAAAATCGGCCCAAAATTAGCCTAACTCCTGTCCAGTTTGTATTTGTGAGCGTGCGCAACGCCGCCATCTTGGATTTGAGAATTCGCAGAAACTGACACCGGATTCGTTTTTCTCGGGTCAAAATACCCCGGAGTACCAAATTGCATGTAATTCTGTCCAGCATTAATGGCTTATTAGCACTTCTGGCTTTCGCATAATATTTATCTGAAGATATCACAATACATGCGGTGGGGAACTTGGCGTTTGAAACAATCTGCCAGTCCGCCATTTTGAAAAGATTAACCTACGCTGAAATGTGTCTTAAACGTCAGGAACAGGGAGCTACAGAAAAATCTAGCTGCGAGACGAAATAGTTCACTGGAATGAGATCAATTCAATGCTACTTTTGCGGAGTTCTCCAATCTATTTTGTAATAACTTATTCGTGGCCTTCGACTCCCGGCGGAAGGTGCAAACTAAGTCCGCCGGAAGTAGTAAGCTAATTTCGCCGGAAGTAGATAGGGTTTTCATGACTTTTCTTAAAATGAAACGAATCATTAACTCGACAATCTCACAGTATTCCCTCATACATGATGGCTGTGGTTTGGTAAAGATATTTTATACACGGAAGGGAAAAATTACGCCGTGTTGTGTGGGGATGATATTGCCTGCAGGGGGGTTCTCCAGAATCGGTCTCGTACGTGACAGAAAATAAAATAGTCGGAAAATGCATTTAAACTTATTTTAAAGCAAATCTGACGGGATGCTCTAATAAAGCTCAATCATATCCTTACTTTTACGAATTATCGTTTCAATTTATTCGAACAGATTCGCCACAAATCAATTTTTCGTACTTTTCGGTCTCGTACGTGACATTTTGACGCATCTAGATTACAAGTTGTAAATAATCATTTTTTTACTTTCCAAAAATTTTCCGCTTTCGGGAATCTATTCCAATTGCAACTGATCGCAGGATGTCCAAGTCTCGTAAATCAAATGTTTAGATATCAGCAGAATACAGTGGTGCCGACTTTTGTACAAAATCACGCTGACGAACATGCTCAGGAAGTAGAGCGAAAATACCTTAGAAATTACCAACATTTTCACAAAATGAAAACGGATTCGTAAAATTAAGAAGTTATGCTATTCGCCTGAATAATTGTTTCTTATTTTACGTGAACTTTATTTTTCCAACTTTTTTCCTCCTATTTAGAGAATGCCTCTAATAATCAAAAATAGGGAAAAATTTTAAGACTTTTGGTACAAGTTAAACGTCGACATCGTTTTTCGTTTTCGATTATATCGAAGGTCCAAGTTCGACTTGGGCCCATTTTCAAGAGGCATTACTTACTCCTCTTTGAAGAGTCGGAATTCACAAATCAAGGACACAAAAATACTCTGAAAAGCAAGCCCTTTTCAGAAAAAATTCAATTATAACAAACATTTATTCAAATTTTGGTTTTGAAGCTCAAAAAACTTTTAGACATTTTTGGGCCCCAAGGAGGGCCATCTGAAAAATTCCGAATCACGACCCCTATTGAGTGATACATCAATCGAAAAGACGTAACAAACTGAGCATTTCGGCGCAAACCGGGGGTGGATATCGTTTTTACATTTGAGATATCGAATGTCAATTTACAGATTGCGATATCTCGATTGTGAAAAACGATATCGAACTCCGGTTTGCACCGAAATGCTCAGTTTGTTACGCCTTTTCTATTTATGTATCAATCAATAGGGGTTGTACCTCGGAATTTTTCAGATGGCCCTCCTTGGGGGCCAAAAACGTCTAAAAGTTTTGGGAGCTTCAAAACCAAAATTTGACTAAATGTTTGTCATAATTAAATTTTTTTCTGAAAAGGGCTTACTTATTAGAGTATTTTGTGTCCTTGATTTTTAAATTCCGACTCTTCAAAGAGGAGTAATGATTTTTTAAAAATTAGTCCAAATCGAACTTTGACCTTCGAAGTATCAAAAACGAAAAACGATATTGAACTTCGATTCGCACCAAAAGTCTGATAATTTCACCCTCTTTTCGATTAATAAATAAAATATGGGGGTCCCCGTTTGAAGTATTGAATTTAGGGACGTGGTATCCGCCCTGCGGGCCCCCTGGAGATGGCCCCGAAATCGGAAACCCCTATAAAGATGTCCCCCTCAAGCATTTGAACACGTGTTTCAGTGTTTTTCAAAATCCGGAGCCGTTCTCGAGATATTTGGCCTAGCTCCTTTTTTAATTGACACCCTATATGCTATGAAACTTAATGAAAAGCGGTATTACCAGAATAACAACGCAGTCAAAGCAGCTTACACTGATTGACTGCATGTTATCTTTGTATCGCTAGACTGCGATACAAAATCTGCTGGCTGCTTGTTTTTTTTTTAAATTTGATCGAGCGATTTGACGTTACCGTGGCGATTGTGATCATATGTTTTTTGCGCGGAAGGACCTACGACCTCTATATAAGACCGGCGAACGAATACGAACCAGCGTAACCCGCAAGAAGGAAAGTTAGGTTAGGAATAGAGGTGCTTGGCCGGATAGGAGCACCTCTATTCCTAACCTCGTAATCGTATTCGTAACCTGCAATATCTTGTTTTCGGCTGTATTGATAGTGGAACCAGGCATAACTAAGCATAGTTTCAAAGGACATGGAATTCTTAATCGTAAAAAGGTCGCATTAATATCTTGGTTTAAGTAGCCGAAATTTTTGGCAATCGACACGATGTATCGTTGTACTAAATTGCGTTGCGTCTTATGGTCGTTGTACTGCGAGTGCGAGAGAGAGATCTCTCGCGTTTCAAGGTTTCTCTCTCGCACTCATTGCGTCTTATGGCGGTTCGGTCCGTTTCCCAAAATATTCCCGTAAGTGACTGCGAGTGCGAGAGAGAGACCTCTCGCGTTTCAAGGTTTCTCTCTCGCACTCATTGCGTCTTATGGCGGTTTGGTCCGTTTCCCAAAATATTCCCGTAAGCGACTGCGAGTGCGAGAGAGAGGCCTCTCGCGTTTCAAGGTTTCTCTCTCACACTCATCGCGTCTTATGGCGGTTGAGTCCTTTTCCCCAAAAATATTCAGCCTTGAATCACGATTCATCGTAAAATTCCTCCCTTTGAACCATCCGGGGTTTTTTGCGCATTCTTCGGAATCTTAAAGGTGAGCTTGGAGGGGGAGGCTGAGAGAATGACCTATATGATTTGGGTCAAGATTTCTACGAACAGCACCTAGAGGCTCATTCAGTTAAGTTCATGAAGTCGTATCGGAAAGTATTAGATGGCAGTTATATGAGGGGGCCCCGTTTCTTCATCACACATTTTAACATATTTAGCTGCTGTGACTCGGACTGCTGCGAACCGCAGTCGCTTACGGGAACACTTTGGGGAAAAGGACCGAACCGCCATAAGCCGCAATGAGTGCGAGTGAGAAACAAAAAAAAAGCGGAGAGTCTCTCTCTCGCACTCGCTGTCGCTTACGCGAAAAATTTGGGAAACGGACCGAACCGCCATAAGCCGCAATGAGTGCGAGAGAGATACCTTGAACCGCGAAAGGTCTCTCTCTTGCACTCGCAGTCGCTTACAGGAATCTTTTGGGGAAAAGGACAGAACCGCCATAAGACGCAATGAGTGCGAGAGAGAAACCTTGAAACGCGAGGGGTCTCTCTCTCGCACTCGCAGTCGCTTACGGGAACACTTTGGGAAACGGACCTAACCGCCATAAGACGCAATGAGTGCGAGAGAGAAACCTTGAAACGCGAGAAGTCTCTCTCTCACACTCGCAGTCGCTTACGGGAACACTTTGGGAAACGGACCGAACCACCATAAGACGCAATCAGTGCGAGAGAGAAACCTTGAAACGCGAGAGGTTTTCTCTCGCACTCGCAGTGGCTTACAGTAATACTTTGGGAAACGGACCGAACAACCATAAGACGCAATGAGTGCGAGACAGAAACCTTGAAACGCGAGAGGCCTCTCTCTCGCACTCGCATTTGCTTACGGGACACTTTGGGAAACGGACCGAACCGCCATAAGACGCAATGAGTGCGAGAGAGAAACCTTGAAACGTTAGTGGTCCCTCTCTCGCACTCGCAGTCGCATACAGGAAAATTTTTGGGGAAAAGGACATGCAGAACCACCATAAGACGCAATGAGTGCGAGAGAGAAACCTTGAAACGCGAGGGGTCTCTCTCTCGCACGCGCAGTCGCTTACGGGAACACTTTGGGGAAACGGACCAAACCGCCATAAGACGCTATGAGTGCGAGAGAGAAACCTTGAAACTCTAGGGGTCTCTCTCTCGCACTCGCAGTCGCTTACGAGAACACTTTGGGAAACGGACCGAACCACCATAAGACGCAATGAGTGCGAGAGAGAAACCTTGAAACGCGAGAGGTCTCTCTCTCTCGCACTCGCAGTCGCTTACGGGAACACTTTTTGAAACGGACCGAACCTACATAAGACGCAATGATTGCAAGAGAGAAACCTTCAAACGCGAGAGGTCTCTCTCTCGCACTCGCAGTCGCTTACGGGAACACTTTGGGGAAACGGACCGAACCGCCTTAAGACGCAATGAGTGCGAGAGAGAAACCTTGAATCGCGAGAGGTCTCTCACTCAAGGTTTCTCTCTTGCACTCATTGCGTCTTATGGCGCTTCGGTCCGTTTCCCAAAGCGTTCCCATAAGCGACTGCGAGTGCGAGAGAGAGACCTCTCGCGTTTTAAGGTTTCTCACTCGCACTCATTGCGTCTTATGGCGGTTCGGTCCGTTTCCAAATTATTTCCCCTAAGTGACTGCGAGTGCGAGAGAGAGACCCTCTCTCTCTCAAGGTTTCTCTCTTGAACTCATTGTGTCTTATGGCGTTTGGTCCGCTTCCCAAATTGTTCTCGTAAGCAACTGCGAGTGCGAGAGAGAGTCCTCTCGCGTTTTAAGGTTTCTCTCTCGCACTCATTGCGTCTTATCGTGGTTCGGTCCGTTTCCCAAAATATTCCCGTAAGCGACTGCGAGTGCGAGTGAGAGACCTCTCGCGTTTCAAGGTTTCTCTCTCGCACTCATTGCGTCTTATGGTGGTTCGGTCCGTTTCCCAAAGTGTTCCCGTAAGCAACTGCGACTGCGAGAGAGAGACCTCTCGCGTTTCAAGGTTTTTCTCTCGCACTCATTGCGTCTTATGGCGATTGAGTCCGTTTCCCAAAGCATTCCCGTAAGCGACTGCGAGTGCGAGAGAGAGAGACCTCTTGCGTTTCAACTTTTCTCTCTCGCACTTATAACGTCTTATGGTGGTGCGGTCCGTTTCCCAAAGTATTCCCGTAAGCGACTGCGAGTGCGAGGGAGAGACCCCTCGCGTTTCAAGGTTTCTCTCTCGCACTCATTACGTCTTATGGTGGTTCGGTCCGTTTTCCAAAGTGTTCCCGTAAGCGACTGCGAGTGCGAGAGGGAGACCTCTCGCGTTTCAAGGTTTCTCTCACGCACTCATTGCGTCTTATGGTGGCTCGGTCCGTTTTCCAAAGTGTTCCCGTAAGTGACTGCGAGTGCAAGAGAGAGACCCCTCGCGTTTCAAGGTTTCTCTCTCGCACTCATTGTGTCTTTTGGCGGTTCGGTCTGTTTCCCAAAGTGTTCTCGTAAGCATCTGCGATCGCGAGAGAGAGACCTCTCGCGTTTTAAGGTTTCTCACTCGCACTCATTGCGTCCTTTGGTGGTTCCGTCCATTTCCCAAATTTTTCCCGTAAGCGACTGCGAGTGCGAGAGATAGACCTCTCACGTTTCTAGGTTTCTCTCTTGCACTCATTGCGTCTTATGGCGGTTCGGTCCGTTTCTCAAATTATTCCCGTAAGCGACTGCGAGAGAGAGACCTCTCGCGTTTCTAGGTTTCTCTCTCGGACTCATTGCGTCTTATGGTGGTTCGGTCCGTTTCCCAAAGGGTTCCCTTAAGCGACTTCGAGTGACAGCAGCTAAAAATGCTAAAATGTTTGATGAAGAAACATGGCCCCTCATATAACTGCCATCTAATACTTTCCGATACGACTTCATGAACTTAACTGAATGAGCCTCTAGGTGCTGTTTGTCGAAATCTTGACGCAAATCTTATAGGCCATTTTTTCTGCCTACCCTTCCAAGCTCACCTTTAAGATTCCGAAGAATGCGCCAAAACCACAGATGGTTCAAAGAGAGGAATTTTACGATGAATCCTGATTCAAGGCTGAATTATGCAGCGACTAAACAAAGGAATAAGAGGGAATCACTCCTGACATGATGAGTACTTCACAAAATTGATGATGACTAACCAGAACCCTTTCAGTGGTCGGCTCGATCCGACATCCTGAGTTAACGGCGGGCGGGTTTCACCACAATCACAGTATTTAATAGACACTGATTATGGCGCAGATTGATAAAACACTATTAGGAATTAAAAATCATCCAGAAGGGAAATGTACAGAAATTACGAACTCAAGTTAAGTAACTACGAACTCTAACACAGGAGGGTTTACTGGTACACACTACATAGTATAGAAAAATTACCTCCTCAGCCACTAATACTTTTCGGATTTTGAAGAATCTAGCACTAAAAGGACTGAGAGTGAAGGAGTAGACTCAAAAAATGACTAAAAGCCGATTTGTAGACAGATTGAATCGTCGTAAACAGGCGAACGTGATTTGCAAGGTCTTCAGAGCATACCAACGGGTGTCCACTTCAACGACTTATATTTTCCATATATTTTCGAAAAAACGTTACCGGACCCGGTAGGGCGGAGGTCAAAGCCCAAGCTATCCTCCTTCTATTAAGACCAAGAAAAGCAAAATCCGTGTAAAATTAGGAGTTTTAGAAGCGAAAAACGGAAGAGAACATCTTCATAAAAATACGTGTAAACAGAGGTGCTCCTATCCGGCCAAGCACCTCTATTCTAACCTAACTTTCTCTCTTGCGGGTAACGCTGGTTCGTATTCGTTCGCCGGTCTAATATAGAGGTCGTTGGGAAGGACATATTCGGGTATAGAAGCATTTTAATAGCGACTTCAATGAAGTCACTTCGTATGATATCGATGTATAGCTTCGACTTTTTATCACATGATTTTACGTAGATGTAAACAATGGGACAGTCACAGTGCTGCTAGATGTTTTGTAAAATATTCAGGCACTTGAGACTTAATGTAAAATGTGTATATTTTATGTCAAATCTGGCAGCACTGTACAGTCATTGATTGATGGCTCGACGAGGTTGCTGTATAACTTCTCGAAGTAGAGCTTCGATACTTATCATATGTATTAAACGCAGATTTACAGAATAGTACAATCAACTAGAGATGACTTTGTTGAGATCGGTGCGTTGAATTGATATCTCGATTGTAATACAGCAAATTTGGGCTAGGTTTCGAGAATTTTTAAAGAAACCAAACTATTAGTGATGATGAGTTGAGACGATGGTTATTCTTCTCTTATCAATAATATGCTCTCGAATATTACTGAGTAATGAAAATAATTGGTTTCCTGTTGAAAATGTGTTGTTTACTTTGAATGTATAAGTGATTTATCTAAGAATACTACCAACGGGTCCAACGGACCCAGAATATTGTTACACATCCTCTTTCAAAGTTGGCGATTTGAGCTGTTTCGTATTAGTTCGCATCTCGGTGAGGTTATGATGTTTTTATAAGGTCTGTTTTTTCAAATTTAAAAAAAAAAAAAAAAAAAAAAACAAGCAGGGAAAATTCCAACACGCAGGTGTTGGAAAAGCGTGCCACTAAAGTCTGCTTTAATGCTTTTGCTAGCAATGATAATTCATCAAAGAGGAACCATGTGACATGGAGCTGATCTCGAGAAAATTGAGTCCAAAGTTGAAGAGCTAGCATTTAAACAAAAAACGCGGAATTACTTACGTTTTGATTTCATTCAACTACCGTGTTATGTTTTTGCATTTCAACACCGGAAAAGTGGAATTTCCTATGCAGGAAAGGTACCTACTTAATTTTTAGCGTTTAAAGTGACTTGGTTCCTTTCTTGTTTTTGTTTGGCATAATCACGAAAAACGAATCTCTAAGAGAAACCAAACGGCAGAGTTGGTTTACACTGTTGATATTTTAAAATCTGTTAATCCGGACTTAAGTCCGTTCCCAATTCTATAAAAGGAACCAAGTCGGAGTTGGTTCCTTACGTGACTCGGATTAAGGTTTAAGAAAAAGGAACCAAGTTCTCATTTTATTTCATCACATGGACAATGACTTCAATGAGGCTTCAATGAGGAAATAGTTGTTATTAGAAGAAGCACTTGTTGCTTCGAGATTGAGTATTGCTAGGTCTATCAATCAATAACTCAATTTTATCAAAAATGTCACTCAGTTCTTTTGTGACAAGTGCTGTCCAATTGAGCTGATTTGGTGAGAAATGATGAAAAAAATAAAAGATCAGATGTATCTATAAGGAGATGAGTCAAAGGCGTTGTGTTTTGTGTTCGTTTTTTGATTTTTGTTTTCAAAACTTTGGAGGGCTCTAGCTCAGAAGAGAAACATTTGCAGCACATATTCGTGTAGGAAAATAAAGCCTTATATGTGTTGACCCCAAAAATACACTCCATAAGTTTGGCACTTAAGTTTTGAAACACCCTATATTCTTGATATTTTGCTCCCCCCCCCGCCACCCTTCACAGAACACAACATCTTGACCATGCAAATTTTTAAAATCACAGTTTGACTGTAGAGATATTTTTCTTCCCTCCCCCCCCTTTCAACGAAAAAGGGGAAAATGGATCGCCTATCTTTGATGTTCGTCGTATGCGCGTGCAGAGATTGTTCGGCTTTACGACTGCCATTTTGGCTTTCTTTATAATGCGTTTTGTGGGTTTATTAATGGATTTTATGACTATTTGATGCCGCCAATGTAATTTTCAGGCGATTTTACATAAAAATCAAAACTCTATAGCGCTGTAGCAAAAGTTTGCAACAAACCCATTGAAAGCTGAAAAGAGAAAATTATTTGATAACGCTCGATCTTTTTTACCCACATAAAGTATAGACAATAAATATTTCTAAATCCCTCCACCTTTTAAACGGCTTGTTCAGGGATCGAAAATGAGGTTGCGTTCTTTTGAAGTCAAAAAGTGTCATATTCGGAAAAGCCGTGATTCTAAATAATAAACAGTTTTTTTTCTTCTTTTTTCCGTTTTAGGTGCTGTCAGCACTTGTTGCGATTGTCACGATGTAGATATGTAATATGTATAAATGGAACACTTGCGAATTCATGAAAAAATAATCCTTTAATATACAGAACTAACCATTTCAGGTGCCCTTTACACGTCAAGCATTCTAGGGGTATAGATTATAGTAGGTGTGGAGGTTTAAGACGTTTGTGGATTTTAATTCCCCTCCCCCCATTTATTTTGTTGAAAAGTATCGAAAGTTTACAGTTAAAAGTAAGCCTATAACCATCGTAATATTATTTTTTTTTCTGTTGCCGTGGGTCGATATCATTTTTCGTTTTGGAAAAGCAAAGTTTCATATAGACCTATAATTTCCAAAATTTGAAGAGGCTTCCAGTAAAAAATACTGTACACGCGAGAAACTTTTTAGGATAGGTAAATAAGTTATTCCAGAGTCAATTCCATAGCCGCAGGAGGAGGCTGTCCAGGGTGGAAGACACGCGACAGCCCCTCTCACTTTTTAGAGCTATTAATGCGAATTTTACCCCCTCCCTTTGTTCTGGATTTTAAAAACCTTTTTTTCAACAAAACGCCCAAAATTTCCTCAAAAATCCCTTGATTGCATAGACGCTCATTAAGGGGTTTTCAATTTGCCGATCCCCCAGAATTTCAAATGTTTCCAATGACCAAGACCTGTTTAGTGTGACGTCATGAAAATAATTGGTTCCAAAAAAGGCTCCGTCTCACTCGCTCTCGTGGGTTTTCCCATATGAAATACGATCCAAATTTTCAAATACAAGTGCTAGTAAACAACAAGTTCTTTGCACCAGTTGTGTTTATCACACCATTGGGTTCCACGTCCCTTATAAAAATTTCCGATTGTTTCAATGAATTTTCCGATATGATATATATTCCCGCGCTTTATTTCCCATAAAAATAATCGAAATTTTATAGAGACAATCGGTATTCGTGTAGATTCAAGAGCGCTGACTATAGTAACGATAGGTCTTATGATTGAAATAAGACGAAACACATCTATGGTTCTATTCTTACAGTTTTAACAGCCACTTTTTTCTCAGTGATAAAATGTGAGCTCGCTACCACAAACTTTTTGAAACATCGCGCAACAATGCACAATCACAGCTATATCGAAGAAAGTCCTATGTTTTGTCCTTGTCACACTCACAGTTTCTTATGAGCACAACATTCTAGGATATAGGCTCATCAGCACCATCACGACATGTGTTATACCTCTAACAATAGCTTCGATACGAAGAGAAGTTAGAATGATTGAGTGTCATGGCGGTGATACTCCCATAAGATACCGTGAGTAAGACGAGGACAAAACGTAGAACATCTTTCGGTATAACTGTGATTGTAAATTCGCTTGTGATCTTTTAGGAATTCTGTTAGAGTGAAAAATACTTTAAGGTACGTGGAATCTAATGGTGCAATAAAATTTGAGAAAACTGTGCTTTAACTAGCATGAATATCCGTTCGAAAATTTGGATCTGATTTCTTATAGGTAAATCAACGAGAGTGAGCGAGATAGAGCATTTGTTTGGAACCTATTTTGATGGTGACGTCATCACTAAACAGGTCTACTAAAGGATATGAATGAGCCCCTCTCTTTTCTCTACCCCCCCCCGCTCTTCATCAATACCTCGCCGTCACTTCTTTTCGATACCGTCGTCAAACTGATGTTGACACTTTTATGAGTCCTCAGACCCTCCGAGATCCGAGACACAAAGCCTCTCTAACACCCTCTCTCTCCACACATTCACAAATCTCTCCGCTTAATGAACCGTGAAGAAATCTCGTGACCGGTGGAGCCCAAAACCGAGGGGCAAAGAGGGTTTCTGTGAAGGATGTTTCCACCCCCCTCCTGCCTTGGAATTTTGACTCATAGGTTGGCACAAATGACTTAGGTTGCTGGACCTGTATGGAATTCTCGTTCAAAGGAATTCGACTTTGACGCTTAATAACTTATTGAAATTAACAGGAATACCAAAACTTTTACAATTTTAAGAAAATAGACGCCGAGACCTCCTGGATTGCAGCAATAAATTAACGATTAATGAAACCAGTTTTAAGAAAACACGTTTTTAATTTTTCAAACCTTTCCCGCCAAGGTTTTGCCATAAGCAAAGCATGCAACCTATATATTAGATATGAAAATGAAAACAAAAAGCGTACCGTATATATACGGCACGCTTAAAAATCGTTAGATTTCTTGGGTATTTTTGTAGTTTTTAACGATTCATTTGATTGTATACACCTGTTATTTTTTAATCTGTGGAGTCAAAGTGTGTCAAATTAAATGAAGGCGTTTTTTTTTCTTTTTCGAAATAGACTGATTTAGTGCTGACTTGGTGATGAGCGTTCCAAAGAAAGACAAACTGTCTCTCTTGGTCTCACGTAACCCTCGCATGTACTGCTATCTCACTCTAATTTCAAAAAACTTATGGAGAGACATCTTTTGAGCATTGAGCATCAATTGTAAAAAAGCGCTGAAAGAATGACCCCAAATAATAGGGGTTGTAAATGACCTCACGTCCAAAAAGCTTAAAAAATTAAAATGTTAAATGAAGTTTGCTTGAATTTCCGAGCCAACCTATTTTAACAAATTATTGTCGTTAATAAAGGGCTGTTTGAAAAAGGCATACTTTTCCCGCGCAAAGTTTCTTTCCCATTTTTATACAGATTTTTGATTTACCTACTAAAACGCAATGTCTTATTGTCATGTCAGTTCAACGAAAGGTTATCGTAGGTGTGCGATCTCGGTCATGCGTATTTGTTTGCTTACCCCGAACTTCTCATTTTATTGTGAAAGCATGGTTTTTCACTCTCGCTATCTCTTTCTCTCCTTCCCTTCTTTTCTCTGTACTGTTCTAAATCGTATAATCCACATGCGCTAATACGGTGCATCCAAATGCGCCGATTCTAAGGGTTTCGGCGGCTCCATGAGCGCCAAAAAAAATTGACGGTTTTGGATCGGGCCCTCTTGAGAACGACCACCCCTAAAATGGTTAAGTTTCATGCAGGGGGTGGGGGGACGGGGGGTTATGCCATTTATGCCCCTTCCAAATGATGACTCCTGTTTTCTAAACATTTGGTGTACATGAGAAAATACCACTTTAGTATTGCAGGAATAATAGAGTAAGTTTTTAGATTTCGTCCTTTGGAGCAGGATTAGATGGGCGAATAGCAAACGGAGTTAGGGAGTGGATATCAAGTCAAAGTCTTAGCTCGAATAAACAAAATCACGCGCAAGACGCGAAACGGAACGCTTGGCCGCGAAGCGGCCACCGGCCTCTAGTTAATATATATTTTTTACCGCTATACATAAATTTATGAAAAGGTTGTTAAAATTTACAAACGTTTTTAGTTCTTATGAGGTCAGAAAATTAAGAACTCATTTTTTTCAATTTTTGTACATTTTTTATTAAAAGATTTACTGTGCATAAAATTCATACATTGACATGAAAAAAAATTACAGTCCTAGCAAAAATGGTTCATACAGGCCCATAAGGTCCAGAGCCAATTTCCTACCTATACAGAGTATGGATACGTATATGGATTAATTTTTAAGCATATAAACACGTATACCCATACGATACCCATACGATATCCAGACATATCCATATTGATCCATACATATCCATATTGATCCATACATATCCATACTCTGTATGAGGAATCGGTTATTGACCTTATGGACCTGTATGAACCATTTTTGCCAGAAATGATAGTGCTGAAGTGCATTAAAAGCAGCCGCAGCCAAAACCACAGGTGGGGAAAGGTGGTCTAATCGGGGATATGAAACCATTGACTCCGTATCCGGTACCGTCCAAGGGAGTTCCAAACAAGCAGCAGGAGCCAGTACCACAACCGCAGGTTGATCCGCACGAAGTGCATCCAGATCCGCATCCACAAGAACCAGATCCGCATCCACAAGAACCGGATCCGCCTCCACAGGAACTGCACCCACACTTGAGACACTGCAGCTGGTTCGCTAAATTAAGGTACAACTGATATAGGAAGTAGTCGCGCTGTTTACGGTCACAGCTAGAATCACAGCCACCAAAACCGCCAAAACATCCAAAACCGCCACAGCCGCCAAGACCGCCGAAACCGCAACCGCCTCCAATGGTCCAAAACCGCAACTCCTTGCTTTTCTGGATCTTGATGGGCTGGTGATGGTGTCAGCAACATCCTCTGTCAGTGGCGTAACAATAGCCCCCGCAGCCCCCGCAATTGCGGGGGGCGCAAGGCTCCGGTGGGCGCAAAAGAGAGGAGGGAAAAACGGGGCGAAGGAAGAAAAGGAAAAGAGGGAAGGAAAAGAAGAGAAGAAGGAAGGAGAGAAGAAGAGGAGGAGGAAGGAGAGAAGAAGAAAGAAGAGAAGAAGAAAGAAGTGAAGAAAAAAAAATTAGAGAAGTACAAAAAATAGGAAAACAGGGACGAAGATGATAAGGAAAGAGCGGAAAGAGAGCAAGATGGCGATGGATGGAAGCAAGTGTCGAGCGGGTCGGGCCTAGCTCTGCTTACCGGCTACCGTGTTTGATTCCGACTTGCGAGATAAACTTTCGATTTCTTGATGGAAAATGCTCGCCTGCACTCAGCCGCTGATAAGTCCAGATTTCCGCTGCTGGCCAGGGTAAATTTGCTGACTTAGCAATTTAGCATCCTGCTCAGCTCAGTCCCTTATCTGAAATTCGTTCAATTCGAAGCCCTTGCCTTCATCCAGGCTTAGATTTGGAGAGAAATAAACTTTAGTCGAACACGAATCTTTTATTCGGACGGTTGCAAGTATTATTTTCTCGGGCGCGATTGAAGGGATCGACAGTAAACGGAGTTTTAATAAGAATGTTGATGTGCGATTGTTCGCGTGAGTGAAATGGCCGACAAACCAAAACCAAGTGGCGCTGAATTTAGGAAGCGACGACGAGAACAGAAGGAGAGTCGGGATAAAATCCCAAAAATAAGAGGTTTTTTTAAGGCTCCTACCTCCAGTTCGAGTGCGGAAAGTGTGCACGTGAGTGATAATGAACGAAATAAAGGTGAAAAAGGAACATTTTGGAACACTAATTGAACAACTAAGGCACGAAAGAAAAAGTTTTGAAAGAGCAGGTAGGCGATTTTTTACAAAAAAAAAAAAAAAAAAAAATTGATCCATAACTTTTCTTTCGTCGGAGTGTATGTTCTATGAAGCCCCGGGGTCATAGGCCGGTATGGAGTGGAAAGAGAAGGGGAGGGGTAGGGAGGGATCGGGTGCGATGGTGAAGGGAGGGAAAGTGGTGTGGGGGGGGCGCAGCTCTATTTTTTGCGGGGGGGGCGCATGCATGCCTAGTTACGCCACTGTCCTCTGTCAATTCTGAGCATGACGCCTGGTACATGGTAAAACTAGTTACACAAACCACGACTAAAAGAGCGAAGTTTAGATAATTCATTTTTTCTGTCTTAAAAAGTGATTCCTAAGAAACGAATAATTCTGTTTAGGTTATGAATCGAAATGAGCTATTACTGAATGAGCTGACTTTGTTTACAATACGATGCTAGTTGGCTAATATGAGTGATGAAGAGGAGTGATCAATCTATTTGAAGCACACACTGTTATATTCGATTTGTAAGGTAAGAAAAAAAATCTGATGGAATTCAAAAAATTCTTTTGACTCGTGATGAGCTGTAGCGAGAGGCTGTAGCGATCGAAAGTTTGATAGCTGTAACTGAGCTTTGCCACGATGGATGGCACTGCGGAGAGGAAAACAACTGTAAAATTCGCAGGTGGAATGATAGATACTTTCTGTTCTTTCAGATCCGTTAAAGCTCAGTTCGAAATTTTGAAAAACTCCTTAAAGTTCCTTTTCAGACATTGTCTTGCATTATTAAATACAGCTTTGGCGAGGGTTTTGAAAGCTCTGAATCGATTTTTAATTGAATTTAGTTGTAGAGTGAATAAACAGAGTCATGAAATTGAAAGGATAGATATAGTTTTTCTTCTTTCAAAACTTGTCGCATTCATACTGATTTAATATAAAGACTTAAGATTAGTATAATATCTTAAAGTATGCTGAATGCATCTAAGCGAGATAATGGAAAATATGTTTCTCGAGGATTTGGTTGTAAACATTCAACAATTGCATTGTTGAATAGATGTCATAGTTGCTTCATTGAACGGAGCCGATAAAATAGTTCGAGTTATTGCGGAGACAGCTTTTACGGTTATTTACACAGAAAAAACAGAAAGAATATTTTAGAAGCGCTGATAAAACCTTACGGGTAAAAAGTGACCTGGGGAAAGACAAAAGAATAGGTACCCAAAGTTGTGCGTGCTATTTGGCAACCATGTTCTTTGCTATTTGAATCTATGCAAAAGTATCGCTTTTCTCAGGGGTTCAGTAAATCCCCAAAAAATAGATTATTTTACGTAGGTCTAAATGAAGAGAATCCGTTGTTGCCATATTGCGCGATTGCACCGATTAGTAGCCATGGTCTATAAACTAACTAGACACATTGACGACCTGCGCGCTTCACAGAATGCAAAAAATTATCCACGCTTTCACAGAAAATGTATGAATGGGTCTGGTCTGTTGCAAACTTTACAGCGTAATGGAGGTACGATTCCAAATAAAAAACTCTATGTAAAAATCAAATTCGAAGCACCGAAAAGTCTTCAATCCACTTACAAACTCCAAAAATTCGTTCGATGCGTTTTCAAAATTTAAAGATGACGGTCGAATGGGCAAGTTACCAGGGGGAGTCCCTTCTAATTGCACCTTTCTCCATGCCAGTGGCGTAGTGTGCAATTTGACAACGTTGCATTGTGACCATTTAAACCTATGTAAAAGGTCGAATGCGAAGGTGTTCACCGAACACCTAGTAGCACAGAATACTCTAATCAGAACGGTCTAATTCATTTTGAAACATTCTTTACTTCGGGCCGCCATGTTCGAAAGTGAGTATTTACGGCAATCTTCGGCAGATCTTCGGCAACTGGCCGAGTTGTGATTGGTTGTATAGCCTGAAAAAGCATGTCCGCCATCTTGAGAAGTGAGTAGGCACAGTTGCCAGTTTGTGCTGGTAAATTCCAAATCTTGTTTCCATTGGCTCTTATGGGAGTTTCCCTTCTGATTGTATTATTCTGTGCTAGTAGTACCTTAAATAGACTAACTGCAACGTTGCCAGATTGCACGCTTCGCCATTGTTCCATGCTTAATATTTTTCCTCAGCATATATAGAAAGTTACGCTTAGAAGGAACTCTTGCATTGTGATCTGCTCATTCGACCACCGTCTTTGAATATCGTTAAAGGCAATTATTGATTTTGTGTCCTTGTGTTTTGCTGTCTTTAATAACATCACCATTTATCATTAATGTAACTGGCAAACATGCATTTCTTAAATATATCGAACTAATAGAGCAAATTGGTGGATAATTCTGGACTCAGCAACAATACTCATTAAAATTTAAAAATCCACCAGTGCATATTGTTAAATGAATGGTAAATTGGTAACTCCATTGGTACTTCGTTTTGGCAACTCTACTATGAGCAATGTTGAAGGCCAATTTGTGTGCCAAAATGATTCACAAATTTCCGGCTAAGCGCCGCTTCACTATCGAATCGATCGTTTTTCATATGATCAAATGAAGGAAAAACATTGTTACCAAATCAGACGAGCCACTTTCGGGATTCAATTCCCGTATATTTCTGAGATATTTTTATCACAGTCACGTCTGCAGTATCGAAAGTTCGGGTTTTTCGACCTCCACCCATAACGTTTAGATAAACGTCAAATCAAAATTTTTGGTGAAACAAAGGATCGGCGAAAAATTGTCAATAACATTTTTTTGAGGAAATATAGTTCGAATTTCTATAGTGGAATGAAAATAATCGATGTCGGCTTCCGTCGTCGATCCATGCCCAAAAACTAGATTTTATGAGACTAACCCCCCCCCCCCACCACCACCACCACCCAAAGGGACTTACAAAGGACCTAGGGACGGGGAATTTTTTGGGTGCTCAGAGGGTTTAGATGAGCCACTGTATCAGGTCCAGAATAAATCAGCCTGTTACTAATGTTTCTTTCATGCGTCGTTTTTTGAGGTAAAATTTTTAGACGTCAGGACATTCAGGGCTTCAGGTAGCTCTGCAATAATGTGAAGAATAAGGCTTGCTTTCAGATTCGTTGATCGTCAAAACAAGAACAAAGTTCTTCATTTACTCATCAAGACGCCAAAATAGAAACCGTCCCAAAGTTTCAAAAGCTTCAAACCCACAAGGAAAGATTATAAGAAACATATGAAAAAAAAACACAATGAATTGGATGGGTAGTGATATTTTAATTTTTTTTCTTTTTTTTGCGCGAATGGAAGTTATTTTTAATCAAATAAAAAACCGGGCTGCATTAAAAAGTCATGAGAGAAATTCAACGCCTTCAATTAGTGGTGGAGGCAAGACCAATAAGGCAAAGAAGCAATTGCCATCTTCCAATCTGCAATCCGCATTTGAAAGTATTGCTGCTATACTATGTTTTTGCTTTTTGAGGAATCTAATTGATATAATTTATTTACTTTTTTTTTCTCATAAAACAGTTTACACGCAATACTTTCACATGAATACATCCCACTATCATTACCAAATTCAAAATTCCAAAACTTTAAAACTAGTTTCCCCCTTCAAGAATATAGTCCACTTTTGATTATATTTTTTCAAAGTAAATTGATTGCCACAGTGTCCAATCGTTTTCTTTTCTTGTACATTTAAAATGATTTCAATCATTCCTCAAATTTTTTAAGACTCGATGCACGCATTTATTAATTAAAAATAAATGATGATGAATCGCACGAGAGAACTAACGTGTCTCAATTTTAGCAGCCGCTTACATAGCTAGTCGAGCAACCATTAGTGCAGCATCCAGTAGTGGCTATGGCAGGGACAGCTAAGACAATCTGTGGGCTGCACGATACGCAACCGCAGTTATTTCCACTACATCCATTGTTGCAGTTACCAGTGCCACATGTTGATTAGGGTGGGTCGAAAAAGGGCTATTTTCGAAATCGGATGGGGGCTACCTTGGAAAATGATCTACCCCACGAGGGAAGACGGCACCAAAAATCCCAGCTCAAAATTTTGACTCCCTATGTCTCCGCACAGAGGTTAAAAATCCGAATTTTTGGAAAAAATCGGGTTTTTTGACGATTTTCGGCATCTCAAACCTGCACAATGCCGTTTTTCTTCCACGGCTAGTGATTTTATGTTACTAGAACGTACTAACTATAACTCACTTCAATTTCGACCCGATTGGTCGATGTTTTGAGTCTCCGCAACAATATTTTGTACAGCAACTTCCTGAACTTGCAAAATAACCCAATTTTTTGAAAATTGCAATTTATGAACCAAAAAACGAGCTGATTTTCGTGTCGGCTACTGCTCAATCGAATACAACAGGTGTAGTTTAAACACTGTTTCAATCACTCCCCGGAATTTTGACATTTGAAGTCTCCGCAGTTGCTATGAAGCAATTACAACGCGCAAAAATTCAAAAAAATTTCCGCGATCAATACATCAAAAGCTTAGGTTTCCGTAAAACGACTGCTCTTGTTCCAATTTGTCATTTTTCCCATTACTCTGACTAACTCTATCCTTCTTTCTATCTCCTAGCCCCCCCCTCCCCCCCCCTCCACCACCTTCACTATCATCTCATCCGCGTCCCGTAGCTTTACTCTCATTTTCATAACTGATGGTGGCAGTGTTGGCACACTTTAAGGAACCCTATTATTTCAAGACATGTAGGAAACTTGCACCATCAGTTATGAAAATGAGAGTAAAGCTACGGGACGCGGATGAGATGATAGTGAAGGTGGTGGAGGGGGGGGGGGGGGGGGCTAGGAGATAGAAAGAAGGATAGAGTTAGTCAGAGTAATGGGAAAAATGACAAATTGGAACAAGAGCAGTCGTTTTACGGAAACCTAAGCTTTTGATGTATTGATCGCGGAAATTTTTTTGAATTTTTGCGCGTTGTAATTGCTTCATAGCAACTGCGGAGACTTCAAATGTCAAAATTCCGGGGAGTGATTGAAACAGTGTTTAAACTACACCTGTTGTATTCGATTGAGCAGTAGCCGACACGAAAATCAGCTCGTTTTTTGGTTCATAAATTGCAATTTTAAAAAAATTTGGGGTTATTTTGCAAGTTCAGGAAGTTGCTGTACAAAATATTGTTGCGGAGACTCAAACATCGACCAATCGGGTCGAAATTGAAGTGAGTTATAGTTAGTACGTTCTAGTAACATAAAATCACTAGCCGTGGAAGAAAAACGGCATTGTGCAGGTTTGAGATGCCGAAAATCGTCAAAAAACCCGTTTTTTTTCCAAAAAAATTCGGATTTTTAACCTCTGTGCGGAGACATAGGGAGTCAAAATTTTGAGCTGGGATTTTTGGTGCCGTCTTCCCTCGTGGGGTAGATCATTTTCCAAGGTAGCCCCCATCCGATTTCAAAAATAGCCCTTTTTCGAACCACCCTAATGTTGATCCGTAAAAACCCAAATCCGGACCCACATCCGAGATTACAAGAAGAATAGCCACACGGCGATCCACAAGAACCGCATCCGCATGATCCGCATCCGCTCAATCCACAAGAACCGCATCCGCATGATCCGCATCCGCTCAATCCGCAAGAACCGCATCCGCTCAATCCGCAAGAACCGCATCCACTCAATCCGCAAGAACCGTATCCACTCAATCCGCAAGAACCACATCCACAGGGTCCGCATCCGCCCTGTCCGCAAGCGCCACATCCGCTCTTGAACATTGTATCTGGTTTGCTAAATTAAGATACAGCTGATACAAATAGTAATCGCGCTGTAGACGGTCACAGCTAGAATCACAGCAACAACCACCGCAACCATAGCCAGCTACGCCACAACTCCTTCTTTTTCTGGAAAACGACGGGCTAGTGGAGTCGGCGATCTCATCCTGGACATCTAAACATGACACCTGATACAAGCTGAAATTACTAACACAAACAACGAAAAAAAGAGCAAAGTTAAGGGAATTCATTTTGGCTGTCGTAAAAAGGGACTCAGCTCTAGAAGACTGATAATTTGGTTGATACTATGGATTTAAAAATCACACGACTAAATGATGAGTTGGATTTGCTGACAGTATTATTTTACTTGACTGCTTTGAGTGCAGGATTAGAATGGATATTTTCTTAGAAGCACAAGTTAATATATTTCCAGTGAGTTGAAAAAAAAAATTGTGGTGAATGGGTAACCACGTGCTAATAAATAGAAACACTGTATTACAGAAGAGAGCTTTAGCGTTTAAAAAAGGCGTATTGGCCTTAGTTTGTACGTTGTCGAAGACAGCAGAATAAAGAAAATCCGAGAGTTGCGAGAGGGGAAAAGGAAAATGGGAGAAAGTGCTTTGGCTCTCAGAGCAGATAAGCCAGTCGAAATGTGTCCATTAAAAATGATTCCGTGTGTAAACTCTAAAAAAATAGAGAAATATTTGAAATAACTTTGCGTTGATAATGAATGCATCTGTGTTAAATATGTGGAATAAAGCTTCGTGAGGATTGGATGGTACGACGCCGACGGCACGTGCACGTCGCAATAACTATTTGAATGAAAATAAGTACTCAAAGTTTGACAATGGTGTTTTAACCCCCCCCCCCCAGGAATCACGGGCCCGTATACGGGGAGAATCAGGGACAGGTACTTCCCCTGCCCCTCAGTTCCTGAAATCCACCAAAATAAGAGGGGGAAAAAATGGTAAACTGCCTAAAAGTATAAAGAAATGGGCGAGCATTAAATTGTTGCCACCGCCACCCCCCTCCCCGCATTCCCCCGCGCTTTCTCTAGATACGACCTTGCTTTTGGGGGATAAACAAAAATGTCCGACTCGGTCGACTCTTGAACAGTGGCGTACATAGGGGGTAGCTAAGCAGCAACTGGGGGGGGGCGCAACGTCTCTAGGGGCGCAATTTCACCAAGAAAAATTGATGGAATATTCACTTTTAAAAAAAAAAAAAAAAAAAAAAAAAAAAAAAAAAAGTGGGGGAAAAGGGAAAAAAGTAGCAAGGATTCAGATTTTCGTCAGGTTTTTGCTGAATAGCAGGTCGACGGTGAAGGGGGGGGGACTCCGACTTCAATGCGACGGGTAGAAACAAGTTATCAATCCTCAAACATAATTTTAAAAGAGTCGCTCCGACTGAAGACCGAGTGCTCACCGTTGCCTGGGACCAAATAATGTTAGGTCCCGAGCGTAACTTACGCACAGTCATGTGACCGTGCGCGTAAGCTCTCTGATTGGTCGAAACTGCACGCAAGATGCACGCAATTCAATGCTCGGGACCTCACATTATTTGGTCCCTGCTCAGATCACTCCAAATACGCACCGATCGGTGCGCGTTCGGTACTCCTGTTGCGTTACAGTTTGCGCGGTCTTTTTGAATATTTTTGACTTGAACGGGGGGCCTTCTTGCGTCGCATTATTATTTCTACTGTACATAATTCATCAGTATTCTACTGTGTTTTACCTAGTTTCCTTTGAGAAAAGTGCAAAGGAACTGGGGCTTCGGGTGGATCAAAATAAGACAAATAATTATTTTTTTGGCATTTGGGGGGAATTAAACACCCTTCGGGCGACTACGCGCGCTCCGCGCTGCGTTTACCTCCCGCTCGCTTCGCTCGCTTCCGGTCTTTTTTATAATCTAATTTGGGGGTTGTCTGCACTGGGAAAAAGGGGGTTTTCATGGGGAAAATTATATATTTTTTTAACCTATTCTCGACCAAACGTAAAAATCCTGACACAAAGGCAAATGTGGCAGTTGGGGGAAAAGTTAGGGGAACTTTGTCGGAAAAATTTTAGTTATTGAACCGATCCAATGTGAGGTTATGGCATCGCGATTTTACGGTATTTTGAGCACCTCAATTTTTTCTTTCTCTGGGCTAAGGGGAGGGTAATAGTGAATGTTTCATTAATTAAACTAAACGGTGAACCCAATTTTTAAACCATAAAAATTAATGGGGGCTGATGCGAGTACTGGGGGGGGAAAAAAAAAATAAAGGAGCTGGGCCGGGAGAAGAAAAATGAGTACGCAGCGGCAGATATCGAACCGGCACTCTCTCACTCCGGGTACATATACCGCGTAGTCTCCGAGCCACGGGGCCTGATGGCAGTAAATGGCGAAGTAACCCTTTTTTTAAAGGGTTGCAATCAGGTTTTGCAGGCAGTTCCTCTCTTTGCCGCAGAGTGATCGTTGGAGCGCTGCGGTAGCAGCGTTGAGCACTGTTGAGCAGACTTGGGCACGAAAATAAGTTTTTCGGGCAACTAAAAATTAATTGAAAAATAAATCGTCAAATATTAGTCAACTAACCGGCAACTAAAAAATTAGTTCAGTTTTCTCGCCAAACTAATTCGGGCCGGCCGATCGACTGATTTGCGATGAGAAAAAATAAGTTGTTAGTTCCAAGGGTTAGTCGCAACTAATTTTCTCTCGATCAGTTGCGTGCCGAATTATTTTCGACTGCGGATGGAACTAATGTAATAATTTGTTTCAATTCCAACTAATCAATTCTTAGTTTTAACTTGAACTAATCTTTTCCCCCCACTTGTACATTTTCTGATCAGCGTGATTATGCTTGGAATGCTTGGATGCATTGTTGTTGTTTGAGTTGATATTGTGCGTCTTTGTTGTTTCGGTTTCTTCTCTACGCTCGATGCTTCAGTTGACGAACGCGCCGTGCGTTACTTCCCCTCGCCCACCACAACGTGCTCCGTCTTTGTTTTTCGGCACTCCTCTGTCTTCTGTCTTCTGTCTTTTTTCTTTTTTTCCCTTTTATCTTATTATTACCTATCGCTTACGGACCTCCACCGGCCGGCCAATTTCCTACTCAATTATTCACCCATTTGACTGCCCATCTTTGCCTGCTGCAATTTATCGTATGGATACTCTCAAAATCACACTCACACATCCTCGCCTCTTGATTGATTCTCCTCGATCTTCCTACTATGAATTACCCTTGTTTCTCGGTTCTTCCCTCGACGAGATTACTACTATTTATTTTGTATTTATTATTATTATTTTTTTTTTTTACTGACCACTTACCGCTTAAAAAAGGCAAGTCTACGACAAGGCTCTTTTAAACCCGAATATTTTCATTTGCAAATATCTCGAGATGTACTCAACTGATTTCAATGAACTTTTTTTTGATATTTTCTTAACTCGTTCGTCTGTAATTT
This sequence comes from Trialeurodes vaporariorum, assembly GCA_011764245.1. Lineage (NCBI taxonomy): Eukaryota > Metazoa > Arthropoda > Insecta > Hemiptera > Aleyrodidae > Trialeurodes > Trialeurodes vaporariorum. Next base: position 11,832,096 of record VMOF01000320.1, on the reverse strand, counting down.
GGGATTACAAAATAAGTAAAATTGTTACGTATCAATATTGATGTAATTATTCATCACAATGCACGGTGTTTCGCAACAGCCCCCCCCCCCCCGTTGGTGACTTTTGAACCGTTGCAGAAAAAAAAAAAAAAAAAAAAAAAGAAAAACAAAAAAAAACAAAAAAAAAAAAAAAAACAGAGATGCTCAGTGTGGATCTAGAAATAAACCGAGTGATTTTTTTTTTTTTTTTTTCTTGCTAATTGAGATAAAGAGTTGCGGTTCGGACCATCATTTTGGACGAATTTTCTTTTCATGGGGTCCGAATTCCCCCAGCCTTCCTATGGGGGGACCACAGGGGGGGGGGGCTAAATAGCAACCCCTATCTTGTGAAACATTATTTGAAAGGATGAAAAATTTTAAGAATTTAGGCACAAACCGGAAGTTTATATCGTTTTTTTCTTTTTTATGCAATGAATTTCAAAGTTCGATTTGGACCCATTTTGAAAAACTCATTACTCCTATTTAAAGAGTCGGAATTGAATAAGATCAGGGTCCAAAATACTCTAAAAAGGGAAAAACTAATCAGATAATGAAATGGTTTTGACACGAATTTAATCCAAAATCGATTTTAGAGCCCCCCATTAATTTTTTAAAAAAAATTTCTCCTGAAAGGGGCTATCTCAAAAATTCCATTATGCGACCCTTATAGAATGATACATCGATAAAAAAAAAAGGGCATAAAAATTGAGCTCTTCGGCACAATCTGGAGATCGGTATCGTTTTTCGTATTCGAGATAGCGAATATTAAAAGTTTAATTTTCACCGATCTTCAAAATTCGTCATCCATCTCGAATAAGAAAAACTGTATTGATCTCCGGATTGCGCAAAAAAGCTCAATTTTGTATGCCCTTCCGATCGATGTATCATTCAATAAGGGTCGCGCAACGGAATTTTTTAGACAGCCCCTTGCAGGGGCAACATTTTTAAAAATAATAGGATGCTCTAAATCCGACTTTGGACTAAATTAAGTCAATACCATTTCGTTATCTGAAAAGCATTTGTTTTGCATGAGTATTTTGGAACACTTCGTTTTTTTTTAATGTCAACTCTTTGAAAAGGAGTAATAATAGTTTTTCGAAAATGAGTCCAAAGCAAACTTTGAAATTCGACATATCAAATAAAAAAAAACCGACATAAACTTCCGGTTTGCTCCAAAAGTCTTAAAATTGTACGTCCGTTCAAGCAATGTATCCCAAGATATAGAGGTTGTTATTTGAAATTTTTGAGATAGCCTCCCTGGGAGCCCCCCCCCCAGGAGGGCTGGGGGAGTTTTGACTTAAAAAAAAAGAAAATTCGTCCAAAATGATGAAGAATGGTCTAAACCGCAACTCTTCATCTCAATTAAAAAAGAAAATAAAACCCGAGGGGGGGGGATAAAAAAACACCCCCCCTATTACGGAGGCTAGAGATAGTTTCAGAAGTGTAGGCGCACCTTTTGACCGATAATCTTCGGATTTCATCAATATTATTTCTCAAAAATACGAAATGAAAGTTAATGAAAATTAATTTTAGCTTTGGATTTTCATTGAGGAACGCATATTAATCAAAGGTTCAAAGTCGGATGCAAGTTTTGTTCTGATTTGAAGGAATGGAAGTTGAAAATTCGCCAAAGATTATGGTCTAGGTGCGCCTACACTTCTGAAACGAGCTCTAAAGCCTTTAAGGAGAAAGGGCTAACATCTACTTTTTTTAAAGAAAGCCCAACACTAGCTTTTTCCCAAAAAACCCCTCAAAGACTACGTCAAATTTTGATTCAAATGGGGGGGGGGGGGGCACAGCTCCTTTATTACCACCTTGGTTCACCTGATGTGGGGATGTTCATACCTTATGAGAGCTATTTTTAGGAGTTTCCAAGATTTTCGTGCATGGGCATCTTTCAGACGGGGGGGGGGGGGGGGGGGCTGGGGGTTAGCCACAACTTAAGATTTTCGAGTGACCCTTATCTCGTGAAACATCGTTACTAAAGGGAACAAAAAACTGAGCAATTCATCGCAAACTTCAGATCGAAATCGTTTTTTTTTTTTTTTTATTATTATTTATAATATTATTTTTGAGATCCGAAGGTTATAACGTTCTATCTCGGGCTATTCTCAAAAAATTAAAAATCTTATTTAGAAAGTCAGACTGGGGCTCTTTGCAAACTTTTGCTACAAGGAATTGAAGAGTTGATTCTTGCATAAAAGCCTGTAATAATGACGATGAGTACACTGAAAAATCACGAAACTTACTCTCAGAATCGCCCAAAATGGCGGCTCAACGCAGGTATAGTGGGAGATTCCTATCTAATTTGAAACATATATCTATGTTTTTTTGGAGAAAGTGACAAACTAGACAGGAATCTTCCAAGATAAGTACCTGCTTTGAAGCGCCGCGCCGTTACGATCTTGCCGTTCGAGCAGTTTCGTGAGTTTATTGTTGACTTGTAGACTTTCTTAGCGTGATTTTCGTGACTTTCACTGGTTTTTACATCAGATTGGACTATTCATTTCCTTACGGCAAAAGTTTGCAAGAGCCCCATTAAAAAAAAAAAAAAAAAAAAAAAAAAAAAAAAAAAAAACAGGAGGTAACGTCTAAAAACTGAATAGTGATAAGTTACTTACAGAGAAAAAAAATTAAGTTTTGATGTGGTAAACATTTGGTTTTAATGCCCATTTTTAAAAAAGTTTGCCTCACACGCGAAAGCTACCTCAAAAACTGCGATGGACGACGATCGAATGATAGATGCAAAAGGAAATGTTCGGGAGCCCTAAAATCAAAGGTTGATGAATTCAGTGGCAATCCCGCATTTTTTTCTGAAAAAGTACTTGCTTTTTACTGTATTTTAAATGTTTTGCTTTGAAAGTGCTGACTTTTTAAATAGGAGTAATAATTTTTTTGAAAATGGGTCAAAAGCGAACATTTGACCGTTTGATATACCTACATCGGAAACGAAAAACGATAATGATCTCCGAATTGCACAGAACTGGTTAGAATTTCATGCTCTTCCGAATGATGTATCAAAAGATAGGGGCTGCTGATTGAAATTATTGCGATGTCCTCCATTGGGAGGGGGAATGGCCCGGACCCCCACTCCCCTTTTTAAAAAAAAAAAACTTTTAGATGAGCTTCTAAAACATATTAAGGAATGTTATTCATTATTTTCATTATTTTCCCTTTTCCCTTTTCCCCTTTTTTCTTCCTGTTCATCCTAAATATGTTACCCGTTAAAATTGCGATTCAACTCTTACGAAGTAAGTTAAAGTAAAGCTACCTATAAAGGTAATAGCCCCCCTCCATCACCAGCAAAAGGGCTCTTCTACATCAATATATTAAGTGCGGCTTTTGACCTATCACTTTTGTCAGAGTGAGCCTTGAGAATCAATCAGGCAACGTTGCATTTGGTCCATTTAATAACACATTAAAAAAATCGAATTCAATTGCGACTACTGTTAATCTTTTACTCGCCTGCAATTTTCTTTGAGAGGGCGAAAAGAAACGTTGCCGGATTACACACAACGTCGCGCCGCGGGGGGGGGGCTTCAGACGATGCGTCTGATTAATTATTGGCTCAATGCAATTTTGGGGTTATGAAACGTTTATTCAGTGGTAATGAAGAAGAAGAAATTGCATGGAAAGACAGACAGTACATCCATGTTTAAAAAAGAAGCTCTGAGGACCCTCTGATTTGTTGCTCGTTGCTCCTAATTGTAAGTCCTAATAGCCAAGTTCGGGCGATTGGTTAGTTCGGAACTCATTTAGCGGATCTCAAGCGTGCGACGCGACGTGGCAACGTCGCATTCAGTAAATGGGGCAGTGGCAAGGGTCTGAAATGCTGTGTTTTTTATAAAGAAAATTACGGTACTTGAGCTGAAAACAATGGTGCCTTTGAGTTTTCGTAGGTGTCCCAGTTTTTGAGATACACACACGTAAAATGTAAAAAATCGCTAAAAATCGCTATGTGAAATGTCGCTAGGCGCCATTTAAAACCATGTATTTTTGGGCACAATCTCATCTCTGAGACAATGGGACTTAAATATGGGACTTTAAAAGGCATATTTGTTCTCAGCTCATCAAATGCTATCATTTTCTTTATAAAAAACACAACATTTCAGACCCTTGCAACTGCCCCATTTAAATCTGTAAAATGATCAAGTTCCAGGGTGTTGTATAGGCTACAGTGGCATATCCAAGGTGGGGGGGGGGCTGTATATCCCCATCCCCCAATGCCTCAAATTTTATATTTTTTCTACTGAAAAATAGCCCCCCCCCACATTGCTTCCTCCGACAATTCTAATTTAAAATTTCACAGGCGTGCACCTGCCCCCCCCCCCCCCCCCAAAGGGAAAGTTTTCTGGATCCGCCACTCGAAGTTGCCTTCCTACCGTGCGCTTAGAATTAATTGTCAATGGACAAACAGCAACGCAGCACAGATCGCAAGCTTCACTACTCTTCCAAAAGCAAGCGAGGGGGGAGGGAGTTGCGCAACTAAGAACGCTTCGAAAAGTAGCATGTACGAACCAAAAACTTAAACTCGCCGAATTATGTTACACAGGACTAAATTTCGATCCAACCTACGAAAATTCTATTGAAATCGGTTCAGTGCATCTTGAGATATTTGCAAATGAAAATACATATAGCTGTCTATTGCAGCCAAATTGGAGACGGGTACGTGTGATTTTTCGTCTGATGCCGGGCGGCCGGTTAAAAGAGGTAAAAAAGTGAGGAGAGAGCAAGATTATAAACATGGAAAGCAGGGAACAAAATACGAGGCGAATGACAATAGATAGTGCGAAGAGTGAGGGTGAGCCGGTGAGAGAGGAGATAGGCAAGCAGACGAGATGCAACGTCGGAATCTACGAATATGTTGCGATGCAGGTATAACAATTTCATTAGCGGCTGGGTGCGGGTGCGGTGGAGTGGAGGGAGTTGAGCCGGGTGGAGTAAGCGAAAAACCGAAAGTTATGACAGAAGGGGGGTTTGACAATTCACGTCAGTTTTGTGATTCTTATTCAAAACAACTTTTTCTTCAGTTTATTAATAAAATTTAGTTCGGATGGATCCCTACTTATTTTTCAATCGATCAACCCGCTTGATCGACAACTAAATTAGTTGTTAGTTCCTACCGAGCAACTAACAACTAATTCAGTTTTCAATCGACCTTTCCCCCTACAACTAACTTAGTTCCTTAGTTGCCTACTGAGCATTGACCGACTAATTTAGTTTCTCGGCAGCAACTGAATTGACGACTTAGTTGTTTTTTGACGATTTATTTTCAACTTATTTTTGCCCAAGTCTGCTGTTGAGCAACTCAGTCTTCAGTGAATGAAACTCATTTTAAAAGGCGCTTGAATGCGTTCACTACCTGATTCTGTATGAGAATGCGGGCGGAGGCGAGGCGAGCGGGGACGGGGCGGGCGAGGGCCAGATCGAGCGACTTTTCTCTTTTCAATTGCCCTCGTGCAATTGTTTCCCTACGCAGAGTCTCCGGATGCAGTGTTGACTCAAAATGATATTTTCAATACATTTCCCTACTTTCTTGGGCTGCAGAGTGCAAACTATACAAATATGAATGGCTTGAGAAGATGGTTATGATTTAGTAAAAATTAAGAGGGCTAGGAAAGGGGGTGCAAATGTAAAACGGGGGGAAGGATAGTGTCAGAGAGGGGTAGAATGCGCTGGGGGAGGGGTGGGAGAAGGTTGGTGGTGGTATAAGGGGCGCCAAATTCTAACTCGCGGGGGGGGGGGCGCAACGTCAGCACGGTACGCCACTGCTCTTGAAGTAGCAGCTGTGAAGATGTGTGCTGAATTAACTTATGCCAGTTTGTTCCGAAAACCCAAGCCCATCAGGAGGTCAAACTATGCATTTAAAAATTATTTTCAAAAACCAAACAGTCAGCCAACAACACGTACCGCTTGCCTTTACGAAATTTGACCATACTGTTCAAATTTCTGAGAATTTGTGCTGAACGTTGCGAAGAATTAGCATAGAATTCGTGCCGTTGATTCCCATTCAATAGACAGAATTCCGATGCACAGGTTTCTCAAAAATATAAAAAATAAAAAAAAAACTTAATGATAAGCCTGCGTAACCCCTAAAACGACTATTTTTAATATCTGGTTTACATTTTCTGAAAAATGTATGCCGTGTCACAAAATATTAGTGCTGAATTCACGCCTCAAATCCCCACGAAGAAAACCTAGATTGGATTACTCGTAAGTTCGTGAGCGGCCGTGAGTCGTGAGTCAAGAATCGGACCAATCGCATTATAATCTGAAATCCAAAAAAAAGGCCGACAATTTGTGAAAAATAAGTAGGTATCGAAAATTATATTTGTTGACCATATAGTACCATCTTTCTTGACCATATAATAAGACCAAGAAACCAGACCCCCAAAGATGGTTTGGCCCCAAATATGGCCCAGTATCCGTAAACAATTTTATTTGAGCTTGAGAAAATTAAGACTTGCATTTTGAATGAGAGAAATTTTATAGATCACAAGTATTGTTGTTTGCATTCCAGTATTGCAATTTGTAAACTAAAAGTATGCATTAACTTTGTTTAAAGTCAGAGGCATAAACTTGGGATTTTTATGGGGGGGGGGGCTTTTAAGAACATGATGCACTATAGTGCATCATAGGTGGTCTGGGGGCACCAAAGACTTCAATTACTATCTAGACTGGAATAACGCCTGCCCGTTGAAGACGATCGGTAGGCAACCACGATTACAGTATGTGCTAAGATTTTCGGAAATACACTGAAGTCATGGAAAATTAATTTGTTATAGTAATTCATAAAAATACTTTAATTTTTTTTTTTTTTTTTCATTGAACTTGGTATCATCTGGAAGCTCATGATACGCCAATTTCGGTTCGGGCTGGTTATTTACTGATTCCTCGATCGCAAACATTAACAGAGGCTCAAAGTTGGTTCAATTTTCCTCATTTCTATGGGATGTTCCACCGTTTTGGTACCCCGTTGAGACAACCTACGTAGCTGTATACAATCAATTTGATGTAATATATGTTACGATTAAAGTTATAATTATTGTTTGTCTCAATACCTAATTTATCGTATAATTTTTTTTTTTTTTTTTTTGCTCAATCCTTTCAAGAATTGAATGAAAAAAAAAAACAATTTTATGAAACACCCCGTAGAAAATTAATACCCAACTTTCAGCCCCTGTAGAAGGGTTCCTCGTTCAAATGTCACATTAAACCGGTCCGAACCGCAATCTGCATATCATGAGCTTTCAAGTGATACCAAGTTTTATGGAAAAATATTCGTTCTGTATTTTTAATTAATTTTTTAAAAAAAGAAGTCAATTTCCCATTTACTTCAGAGTATTTCCGAAAATCTTAGCACATAATTCCAGATGTCATCCACCAACTTGAGTAACATCGTTTAAAGAGACATCGTCACACGAAGGAGCAAAAGAAGAAAACTGATTTTTTTATTGCAGGAAATGGAGGGTCAATATTTTTTTTTGCCTTAGGATATCGCAGACATGTTCAGGATCGATGTAAGTATTTTCAAAACTTCTTAACTCCCGATTACAAAAAGCACAATTTAAAAACGTTAGCCTTCGACATTTTTTAAAAATTTGTCGGAGTTTTTTTATTTTTTTTTATTTTAGGAAAAATTGAGATCAGATAAACCGAAATTGAGGTTTTACCTTTGTAGTAATTTTAAAGCCTTCTCGATATTTTGGACGGACTAAAAGACTATTAAACTCTCTTTGAAGTCTTTTGCAAATCCTCAACTTGGATCGTTAACAATCTCTTGATCAATTTTTGGATTGCTAAAAAAAGCTCTCAAAGCCACGAGAATCATCTCCACCATTCTTGAAAGACCTTTGATACTTTTGATTTTGATCAGTAAACCAGAGTACAGGACAGTGCATGAGTTAAACTTTCCATTTTTAACCATTTAAACCTATGAAATATGTTGAATTTTAGGAGATTGTAGAGAGCTTCCTAGTAATCGATATTTTACATGTGTTTAAATGGAAATATGACGGATTTTTATGTTGAACTCCGATTTTCATGCAAACATAAAATCAGATAATGAAGGATATGATTTTTGATCCGTAAAAAACACGAATAAGGTTTTTTTGTTCACTCAAGACGGTAAAATCCTACCAAGCGTTGGAGCGTACAAAAAGTGGTAGAAGTAGGAAAAAATTACACACTTTACTTGACGAATTATTGTAGATATATTTATTTCCCATTTTTTTTTAGCAAATAAAAATAATTTAGTTCGAGCAAAAAACTGAGGCACCAAATAATATGAGCCACATTCAAAGCCCTCAATTTGCGGTGTAGGTAAAACCAGGAATGCGTGGTAGGAATACCTTACTATCTAGAGACGTTTAGAACAGAATAAAGGCTGATTTACTTTCTGTCTATAATGCAGTAATTGATTACTGAATTTGCCTTTTTTCTTTCTCTACTTGAAACAGTCTTACTTTGAGCACTTTTTTTCCTACTTTTGGTCAGCATCACCTGAAAACAAACATCAAGACATCACACTGAAATTGTTTCCAATTCACAGAGAAAATCTCGTTATATTTCATTACTGCCTTTGCATACTGACTGTAGCTGTCCCATCGTGTTTTTGTTTTGTTTTGTTTTGTTTTTTTTTTTAATTTATATTTGTGTATTTTTTCATTTAACAAGAACACTTTAAGTAATTCCTCTAATACTGGAATATTTACCCTTAAACTTAATTTTAGAAAGTAAATGTTGATTGAGTGCACGATAGAAATTATATGAATTAATTCTAGCAGCCACACGTGGCTGTGGAGCAGGGCACGCCAACTTTAGCTCCGCATCCAGAACAGACTACACTGGTTGGGGCATTGACGACAACCTGTGGGCTGCAAGCTCCACAACCGCAGTTAATAGAATAACCACCGTTGATGTTACCAGGGAGCTGATCGGGGACTTCATAGTTAAATATATCGATAAAACTGAAAACAAGTGACACGATTGGGTGAGAGATCAATTCAGGGTGGATCTTTTTTGAAAACCATTGTCCAGTCGCTCGGTACGTAAAGGTTACTCCGGAGACACATTCACATAACGAGCGTCTGAACAATAGTTTTCAAAAGACTTCCGCCCCACATCGGTCTCCCACCCAATCCTGTCACTTGTATTCAGTTTTATCGATCAGTTTAACTATGAAGTCCCCGATCAGCTCGCAATGCAGCATGTTGGTCTACACTAGCCACATGCAGGGACAAAATAAATAATGATGAATCGCTGCCGTATGCACCACGCAGCCGCACTTTTTTTAGCAGCCGCTTACACAGCTAGTCGAGCAAACATTAGAGCAGCATCCAGTATTGGCTATGGCAGGGACAGCTAAGACAATCTGTGGGGTGCACGATACGCAACCGCAGTTATTCCCAGTACAGCCGTTGTTGCAGTTACCAGTGCCGCATGTTGACCCGCAAAAACCACATCCGGACCCACATCCGAGATTACATGAAGAATAGCCACACGGCGATCCGCTTGAAGTGCATCCAGATCCGCACGAATTGCATCCAACATTGTACAAAAGATAACCACACGTCGATCCGCACGAATTGCATCCAACATTGGATAAAGAGGAACCACACGGCGATCCGCATGAAGTACATCCGGATCCTCCCAATCCACAGGAGCCGCATCCAGATGTCGAGCAAGCACTAGCGCTGCATCCAGTACCAGCCACGGTAGGAACAGCGAAGACGACCTGTGGGCTACAAGATCCACAGCCACAGTTACTGCTACTTACACAGCCACAGTTACTGCTACCTACACAGCCACAGTTACTGCTACCTACACAGCCACAGTTACTGCTACCTACACAACCGCAGTTCCTGCTACTTCCACAGTTACCAATATTACATGTTGATACGCCAAATCCATTTCCAGACCCACATCCAAAACTGCCTTGAGAGAAACCATACGGCGAAGTGCATCCAGATCCGTATCCATAGGACCCGCCACAACATCTTCTTGTTCTAGGGGACAATGGGCTAGCGGTGTCGGAAACCCCCTCCTCCACTTCTAAACATGACGCCTGATACATGCTGAAAGTACTCAAACAAGCAACGACAAAAAGAGCCACGTTCAGGGAATTCATTTTGGTTTTCGTAAAAACTGACTTCTTGTAAAGTAAAAATTCGGATGAGAATATAAATTGGAATAGGCCACTACTAAATCGTGAGTTGCATTAGCTGACAATATTATTTTACTTCCCTGCTATGAGTGCAGGAGTGGAATGAATTACTTTTTTGAAGCCCAAGTCAATATATTGCCTCTGAAAATTGTGGAAATGAAGTCGTTGAATCTGACAAAGGAGAGAAGAGTTTTTATTGCTTCACCAAAAAAATCTATAGCAAAAGTAACGAAGCTGCATACCCAATTTACTAAGTTGAAAGACGCTATTCTAAAGAGAATGAAGATAGTTAGAGAATTCCCACGTGGAGAAAATATGAAATTTCCTCATTTTCTAGAGTAGATAATTAAGTATTGGAATTTTTTTAATTCATACCGGTTTCATGTAAACACTTAAAATTAGTCTAACAGCAGATAGTAAGTTGAACGAAACGTTGCAAAAGACTTTAAAACAAGCTTCTCGAGGATTGGAATGCACGTCTCAAATAATGTTTGTTTAGAAGGAATGTGATACAAGCAGCAAAGCTACATTTGTAATTCAACGCATGCGGAGATTTTGGCGCGAAAATTTTGGCACCATAGATCTCGGCGCAAACCACGCACAAAGATCTTTGCACCTATTTTTTTTTTTTTTTGCTAAGGAACGTCAGGCGTAGTTAGTACTTGGATCGATTGTAAGGAGACCACTTTGTTCTTCAGTAAATTTTTATTCTTTTCAACTTTTCCATTAGAATGATGATATCTAAATGCGATTATAAGGGTTTTTTTAAGGTTTAGAGCGGTACGTGGCATACCTCACTAAATTCCTCTTCCAATGATCTGTCTGTTTATCCATCAGTTTGGAAAGTTATCAAAGCCATTAAAAGCGAAGGAAAGCTTATGTGGGTCAAACTTGAAGGATTCAAAATAATTTAAAAAAAGAAACCCAAGAGTGTTTTATAAGTTTTTTTTTTTTTTTTTTTTTCAGAAAATAAAAAACCTCTCAACCAGTCCTGAGTCTGAATAAGAGTGAAGGAAAAGTTGAAAATTATAAGAATTTCAAAAAAAAAAAAAAAAAAAAAGAGAAAATAAGGTTTCATTGTCATCGATCCAAAAACTAACTCGTCAGGACGATCGCCGTTAAATTATTAAAATATCCGCAAGTTTCTTAATTTCAACGACGATTCCATCGGGTGAGAAGATTGCAGATGCGAGAATTTTCATGCATCACAGTCATACACTTACACTGAACTGAACTGTGCAACAACCGATGGATCCATCCGTGAATTGAAATATGTAACTAATTATACACAAAGCAAAAAGGGCAGCTCTGACTTCGATAGAAACCTTCCCATCTCTGCGAAAATTCTCCGATAGATGAGGAGTCATAAAAGAATTTCAGCAGAGATGGGATAGATTTTATTAGAATGTGAAACCTATCGTAATGACACTACTCATAAGAAAAAAATGTACTCGATCATTGACTCGATAGCATTACGATACGATTGTTCATAATCAGCCTGCAGAGTCAAACACTGTACATTTGATTGAAATTAATTTTTGCGGCTCTTTACAAATAATGAAACGTGGTTCCGAGCTTCAATCTCCGAGCACTCGAGCATAGTGGTGAATCAGAAGGTGAAGCGGTGCACAGTGCAGCGACCTGTGGACAAAAGTCAAAAATCCGACCATCTTGTAGGGTTTTTTGGACTTTTCTAATGGAAAGGTGGGTAACCAATGGGTAAGTTTCCGGCATTGGTTTTCTTTAATTGCAAAATCAACGGCTGTGGCGACAATGGGAAGATAAGAGATCGTTGCTTCAGATTCGGCGACGCGCATTTGAGTTACGCAGTGGCGCTACCCAAGATGAGTCAGATCACGAAGACAAATGTCGGAATAACAACAACTACGGATCTCTCCACTTCCGATAAGTTATATCTTCAAGAAAATAAGTTTGTTCACTTATTTAATTGAAATAGTTCGCTTATTAAAGCTATTTTGGAAAAAAAGGTTAAATTTGCCGGTTTTTTTAATTATTCAAAATGTTTGGAGACGTGTATAAAAAATATAACGAATTATGACGCCCCCATTTTCACATATTTTGTAGCCCAAACTATGAGGATTCAGAATATTTGTTCAGATTTTGCGCAAATTTGCGCATAATCTCACAGCGATAGTTTGAAATGTGCCGGTTTTACTATACTCCCTTAAAATCGTGTTTAACCTGAGCTCATAGTAATATTCATAATTCTTCTGAATTAGTTGGTATAGAGAGCAATAAGGGCTTGAGACCTTAATGAAACAATGAGTTGTGGTAACAAAGGCGTCTTGTACGATTCTATTGCTTAATAATCCCTCTTGTGATTCTCACTTCTTTAAATTGCGAAGTGAATGTTCTTAAATCAGAATAAAGAACTGATAGAAATAAGAGAAGAGGCAGAGTATTTTCTTCGAAACATCTTGGCTATAGGTACCTAATAAACAGCCTACTTGATACTGAAATAATTAATGCTGCATTACAAAACTGAACTTGACGAGTAAATAAAGCAGAATGAACATCTTCAGGATTTAACCATGACATGCTATAATAATTAACTCACGAATTTACAAGTGTTATATTTTGGCAACTTAGAGGTACGAGAGTGGATTTTAAAGTAAGTTTACCTATTTTTTTCTCAGAGACTATTAATGTTAGAAAAAAAACAAAACCAGCGTTGAAACGTACATACTCTCAGCTTTTTAACGAGCTACAGTTTTTCAAATTTGGCTTACGCTTTGCGGAGATATCGTGGATTTTCCCGCCTCTCCTTCAAACGTGCCCACCTTTTACGCGCTGCGAAACTTCACAGAAAACATGAGTTGAAGAATTTGAAAAAGTAAAATAGAGCTATTATTTTATTGAAACAAGTTATAACATTGTTGTGAGGCATCTCACCTCATTTTTTGACACAGCCAATCGCTAGATTCTTGAATTTTTCAAATCGGTGCACCAATTTCTGTAAACAGCCGTCGTAAAATTCTTTCCCCATACTCCTGAGCCAGGTTTTGACGCAAGCTGCTAATCCAGCTTCAATTAATGATGATTGCACTTTCAGTATTGACCGAAAGTTTGAAGATCAATACAAATTGGATCATTTCATCAGTAGAAGAGTAGTCTATCCAGTTAAAACATGCACTCAGGTGTTATTGAGATGTCTGATCCGGAGATAAGCGCATCGCCTGCCGAAACTCGCAGTCTTCTGTAGAGCGTGAAAAGGTTGGCACGTTTGAAGGAAAGACGGGTGGGGAAAATTCACAATATCTCCGCAAAGTGTTTGTCAAATTTGAAAAAATAAAGCTCGTTAGAAAGCTGAAAGTATGTACGTTTCAACGCTGGGTTTGTTTTTTTTCTGGCATTGATAGTTTCTGAGGAAAAAAATAGATAAACTTACTTTAAAATCCACCCTCGTATTTTTGCAATTGAAAAGGAGGGTGCAAAATGGAAAGTATCTACAATATGTTTGACATTTTGATACTTTTATCATAAATACGGATTAATCTAGGAGAGAATTATTTTACTCTACTGCCTGAGAAAAGGCCGTAAAAAAACCCTTTAATTTCATTTGACAATGCATTGCCGCAATGGTGAAACTCAATAGGTGAAGGTAGGTGAAGGTTGAAGTTGTGTGATTACAGTCGCCTCGCCACATACATCCACGTTCGCGCCTCAACACTCTCGCTACAATTGAATCAATATATATTTATTACATAATTTGTTTCAATTTCTTTTAAGGAAGACTAAATTTTTCTTTCCTTAATAATTAGAGAAGTCGTTTAGGCTTTGTTCACTTTTTTTTTTTTTTTTAATACTTAACATATTTTTATCGTTGTTATCAAACTCATTTGGTGAGTTTTTTTTTTTTTTTTTTTTTTTTTTTTTTTTTTTTTTTTTTTGAGCTCGTTGTTTTACTACCAAGCTCACATTATGTTTTATCTAATAAATAATCCAGTTGCATCCTCAACAAGGATATCTGATTTTTGATAACTAGTAGTATAGTTTTTATTTGTTGTCAGTCCGACAGAAAAAAAGAAAAAAAAAGGGAGTTGCAATTCAACAGTGTTTTCCAGATTGAAGTGGCATGTACATTGGCAGGAGGTACCGTGAGATTTTTCTAGGCCCTATGATCATCCCTCTTTCGAGAAAAATAATGTATATACGTGTAGTAATTCATTGTCTTAGCCTAAATATATTTTTGATACCATCCCACCAATTCGTCAAGTAAACCGATAGAAAAAAAGGTATTTTACTATGACAGAAAAAGGCGTCAAAATAATGCTTGTAGTTTCTTGATGATTCTGCGGCCCTCCTGCCCCCTTCGAGATACCGTTCAAAATTGTAACTTTCCCAGTGTTTAGCTTAATAAATTACCTACATTTTGCCCAAGTTTCAAGTCTTTATCTGCTTTCGTTAAAAAGTTATGACTTTTGTCCGTATCTCCCATTAGGTCAAAGCACTGTGCGGTGGTGCCTTCTCCCCCCCCCCCCCCCCCCGTTTTCTTAGGCTCTGTTCAAAACAGATGCAGAACTCGGCACATATTTTATGTTAAGTACGGATCAAAAATTTGAAAAATAATTACTAAACATCAGATGGGAAAAACTCTTAGAAAGTTTTTTTTAACCTCTTTATTTTTTTTTTTCGATACGTCGCGTGTCAATCGATATAATCGAGAAAACCGCAATAGAAAAAGAGCTGACTTTTCCATACTGTGCAGTGATTATCTCGCTTAAAACGCATTGTATCGAAAAAATGAAGAGGACCAAAGAGTGTCTTTCTACGTAAGAGTTTTTCCCATCTGTTGTTAAGCGTGCCCATGGAACATGGCACGCTTATTCCGATCGTTTTGCTGCTAACAATCTAATCCTATGTATACAATGTATAGGGCAGCCTATGCTTTCTACGTGTATTCCTATGCTGTGTGGCCTAAAGTTGAAAATCGGCTGTTTTTGAATTTTGTTTTTTTTCCTGTCGTGTCTGTTGCGTTTTGAGGATTGCAATGGTACAATTATGAAATCGTACCTTCTAAAGTTTTCAGTAAAAATAGTTGGATTCATTTTAATGCTTTAGTTTTTTTATAATTCCATTTTATCGACGGTCTCACCACTTTTGGGGGTTAAGTGAAGTGCGGTGAGGTAATATTTTGCGTTTTATGTTGCCAACTTTGTTGTAATTTTACGCTGCTGTGTTGGCTTTACGATGAATAAATTTTTCTTTGTTTTTACGATTAATTTGTTATGTTGGACATTGTTTTTGTGTAATTTTATTACGTTTATTGAATATATAATTGATTTTAAAGTACATTCGGGTTTTTTTCGTACGGGCGGTCAATAACGTGTCGTTGTGTGATGTTTTTTTTGTTTGTATTTATTATTGTTTTGCAGCCGGTGATTATTTGGCTGCATTGGCTGCACTGCGGCTCACCTGTTTACTAATTTGATAATCTTCCTCTGTGAATGTCTAGAGTCAGCTGATATTTTCGAATAGAAGGCGCGTACTAAAACCGATAAAAATCATGGTTTTACTTAAAGGATACCTTCTCTCAAAAGTAAAGCTTCAAGAAGAACCCGCCAGAGAGCGCGCAATGAAGTGGTCACGTTTGTTTGCCTTTATGAGATCAGCTGATAAATGGTTTTTTTTTTTTTTTTTTTTTTTTTTTTTTTTTTTTTTTTTTTTTTTTTTTTTAGCGCAATTTTTAACCTTCAATCTTTTATGGGTTGAAAATGGATCTCATTAAAATATACAAATTAGATTAGTATTCTTTTGATTTTTTATTTTCGGGAATTGTTACAACATTAACGCCTGTTCAAAAATCTAAGCGAGGTAATGGTTTTTTTATTATTTTTTTTAGAGGACGAGACTGCAGGCTCAATTAATTGTATTTGTTTTGATGAAAAGGGGCCCATCCAGCTACCATTAGGAGTGCCCCCCCTCAAAAATGGATGAAACTTTCAGGGATGATAAAGCTAAGCATCATCTTTCAGAATATCTGCAGCTTTTTGAATTTGGTCAACTGGGAGCGGGGGTGCAGGGGGTCAAAGTCAAAACCTTCAATTCTCCATAACTTTTGAACGAAAAGAGATATTGTCGTGAGCTTTGCACCAAAAGATGCGTGTGTTAAAGATCTTTTGATTTATAAGCTACAGTGTTTGGTTCAAAAATATTTGACCCTTTTTTGCATTTTGTTTTACTTTTGAAGTTTCCAAAAATCCGTTTTTTCAGTTTGAAAAATAGGCGCAATGTAGGAATCTGAACGAAAAACTATGGCGGCCATCTTGGATTTGAGAATTTTGAAAAACTTATGTCAAAAACAAATTCAGCGACCCCAAAAACCCGCTTCCACCAAGTTTCAATGAATTTCATCGATTATTGGTGGAGCAACAAATTTTTTTGTAGAATCGAAAGTCGGAACCCTATTTTTGGCCTAGATTTGAAACTTTGCGCGGTCATAACTCTTGAACGAAATATCTTTCGGCATCGCGGTTTGCGCCATCTGAAAGCTTATAAAATCAGCTTTCTTCACAGAAGTTTTTTGTTCAGATTCCTACGTTGCGCCTATTTTTCAAACTAAAAAAAACGGTTTTTTTTTCTTACTTTTAGATTCTAAATGAATTTTTACATCTGCATTGAAGGTTTTTTCGAGGAAAGTTGAAAAAATGTGTTTGAACCCCCCAGAATATACCCCAAGAGGTTGTCAGGAGCTTATGAAAATATCAGAAATGAAAAATTTGGAGTCAATTTTCTGTCCGATTTTTTTGTTTCAAATCATTTGTTTCAGTAATTTTCGAGAAAAATGCCAGCAACGGATGCTATGGCTCACTTTGTATATAAAATATAGTAGACTTCTTTTATTATATTCAGGCCCTCTGGTATTTAATCACTGTCCGATGAGTAAAATAATTGAAATCTAATGCGCTGAGTCCTGACTACTTGCTCTCTTTGAGAGTATCCAAAAATGAAATAAGTATAATCATCAAAGGTACCACTACGGCCAATTTTGTAAAATAAGCACATGTATGGAGGGGAGGGGGGAGGGGTGGAAGCTCTTATATGCGTAACTTTGTTTGCTTCTCACTGATAGAATGTCATCGAATGAAAGGCTAGAAACTCTGCAACTCTGGTAAGCAACTCTGTTTGCTTGAAGGGGCGCATCGCAATGAAGTAGGGGACTATACTAATTATAGTTGTCAAAGTTGATGCATAAATTATTAATACTTCAATTAGTATGTAAGTGTTGAATTTATAGTATTATGTTGCCTAGGTTGGTAACACTTATAATGTTGTGAGGTCACTGAAAGTGCTCAGCTGATCAGGTCTGACTGTTATCCGCCATGTAACGTTTTTAATAGAAACTCTCGTTCTTCTTAATTCGTTTTATTTTATTATTTCAAATCATTGCTCTGCACTAATTTTCAACAGGTTATGGGCCCAGGCCCCGCGCCCTGGCAATGTCGACTGTCGATTATAATCAAGATTACCGCCGATTACCGTTAATTAAGTAAGTTCGCGAATTCGTTATCGTATAAGTCGTGTGAAACCCACGTGCAGGAGAAATGAGAATTCGTTTCTGTCATGAGTCGACTTAACTAAGTTTACACTGATCTGATTTTTAGTATCGCGTAAAATGTCGAAAGTCACGCTCACGGTATCGCGCAATTAAGTGTCGTGTCGTATAAGTCGGGTGAAATTCGCAAGTTGTGGAAGCCATAGTTTCTGTCTCAAGTTGGCCAAAATCAAGTACACACTACACTTGATTTTCATCTCTATCAGTTATGGCGTCCTCCACAATGCTTCCCTCATTTCCAAAACTAAACGGGCAAGATAATTACTCGCTGTGGAAGTTTCAAATGAGTAAGTTCCTCGACATCGATGATCTCTGGGATGTCACAGACCCAGCCACCGAGGCTAATGCTGCTGTTTCCGAAGATGCTACCACTAAGCTCAAACAGAGGAAGGCGCTGGCTAAGATATGTCTCATGGTCGAGTCTAGTTGCATAGTACACATCCAGAATGCTGTGACTCCGTACGAAGCATGGAAAAATCTGCAGGCTGCGTTCCAAAGCTCAGGTTTAACTAGAAGATTGAGGTTACTTCGGAACATATTTTCGGTAAGATTAGAAAATTATTCCAGCATTCAATCTTATGTCAATGATATCCTGACTTTAAAGCAGCAGATTGGTGAAATCAGTACTCCTTTAGAAGACGAATTTGTTGGTGTCATAATGCTAAATGGTTTGACTTCTCAATATGATCCAATGGTTTTAGCGCTTGAAAATTCTAACGCAAAGATAACATCTGATCTCATTAAGGGCAAATTGCTTGATCAGGCTGAAAAAGTTTGTGAAGATGATGGTCATCAAGCGTTGTTCAGTTCAAAACAGTTCCGAAGAAACCCTCCTAGATGTTTCGCTTGTAACAAAAACGGACATCTGGCTAGCAACTGTCCTCTGAAACTAAAAGGAACTGCTGGTGGTGAGTCTAGTAACCATTCGTCTAATTCCAGATCAAATGTTTCTGATCAGAAGTCAAAATCTTTCAACTTTAACAAAAAGAAAGGTAAACTCAGCTCGTTACTCATGGCCTTAGCTTCAAATAACTTGAGGGTAGATGACTGGTATGTCGATTCTGGTGCCAGTGAAAAACATATGTGTGGTAATAGAAGTCTATTCAAAAATCTTAACTCAAAT
This sequence comes from Trialeurodes vaporariorum, assembly GCA_011764245.1. Classification (NCBI taxonomy): domain Eukaryota; kingdom Metazoa; phylum Arthropoda; class Insecta; order Hemiptera; family Aleyrodidae; genus Trialeurodes; species Trialeurodes vaporariorum. The sequence continues at coordinate 11,813,214 of VMOF01000320.1, read as the reverse complement.
GTTCCAAGTGAAGATATCATAATTGCTAACAAAGAAATCTTGAAATCCGAAGGCATAGGTACCTGTGAAGTGTTACTGGAAGGTCAATCTGAAACTACCAATATTGACAATGTCTTATATGTTCCTAAACTTCATGTGAACCTTTTATCGGTGAGTCGATTATCATCTAAAGGTCTGATCGTAACCTTCAAGGATGAAGTCTGCAAGATTTGTGATAGTGATGGTGACATTATTGCGACAGCAAGCTGCGTTGACGGGATTTACAAATTAGATCTGAACAGGGCTAACTTAGCTTTTTCTAGTCAGTCAGCCAATATCGCAGGTGATGAAGATCTTCAATTCTGGCATAAGAGATTAGGCCATCTGAATATGGCGTCCATGAAACTGTTGAGAAACGGGATGGTTTCAGGGATCCATTTTTCCGGGGAACATTATACTAAGCCATGTGAACCTTGTATATTGAGTAAACAGAGTGTCCGACCATTCCCTAAAACTGGCTCAAGAGCTAAAGAAAAACTTGAAATCGTCCATAGCGATTTGTGCGGCCCGATGCCAAAATCCCACAACGGAGCTACGTATATGGTAACATTTACAGACGATTTCACAAGAAAACCTTTGTCTATTTTCTCAAAGCCAAAAGCGAAACATTCTCTAAATTTGTTGAGTTCAAGCAGTTTGTTGAAAAACAGACAGGTTTTAGTATCAAGTGTCTGCGATCTGATAATGGTGGCGAATACTCCAGCAAAGAGTTACAGGAATTTCTGAAGAAAGAAGGTATTAGGCATCAAACCTCAACTCCTGATACACCTCAGCAGAACGGAGTAGCCGAGCGGATCAATCGGACAATTCTTGAGAAAGCAAAGTCTATGCTTTTTGATGCGAAACTAAGTCAAGCGTATTGGGCTGAAGCTGTTAACCATGCCGTTTATTTGAAAAATAATGCTCCATCAAGAGCTGTTGAAGGCTGTGTTCCAGAAGAGAAATGGAGTGGTAAGCCTGTAAAACTGGGTCATTTAAGAATCTTCGGATGCAAGGCGTATTCGCTGATTCAAAAATCAAAGAGGAAGAAATTAGACCCGAAGAGCAAAGCTCTAGTTTTTACTGGTTTCTGTGAAAATTCGAAAGCTTACAGATTGATCGACCCTGCAAACCCCAAAAGATTAATCAAGTCAAGAAACGTAATCTTCGATGAAACTTCTTTCTTTGATCAAACAAAATCTGTATCTGTTACATCATCGTTCAATTTTGAAAATGTTGATACTGCTGCTCCGAAGTTGTCTCCAGGAATCCAGGAAACGAAAAATCAAGAAGTTGTTGAAACTCCTTTCGAAATTCATTTCCACTCTTCCAATGAAAATGAAGAACCGCTTTTAGAGCATCGACAAATTGAAGAAGATGAACCTCCCAACTTTAGTTATGAAGGCGATGGATCACATAATTCAAGCTCGGAAACATCTCAAGAAAATTCGGATCTAGATGTCACAATCATCAAACAAGTGATACCAGAATTATTCGTTGATGACAACCCAAATGAAGAACTACTATCTTCTACTCCCACAACATCAATAACGACTGGAAGGGGCTCTCGTGAAATCAATAAACCAAAGTGGATTGATGATTATCATTTGTACTTTGTTGTAAGTAACCCAATCCCTTTTAACAATGTAACTCCTGTTTCTGTAAGTGAAGCGTTAAATCGTCCTGAGAAAGATCTTTGGAAAGATGCAATGAAGAGGGAACTTGAGTCGTTCAGAGAAAATTGTGTTTGGGAACTTGTTCAAATGCCCAACGATAAGAAACTGATAGAGATGAAATGGGTGTTCAAAGTTAAAACCGATGTAGATAATAATGTTGATTCTTTTAAAGCGAGACTAGTGGCAAAAGGATTTGCGCAAAAATATGGTGTAGATTACAAAGAAACTTTCTCTCCGGTAATACGCCATGCCAATATTAGATTGTTATTTTCCCTTGCAGTTAAATTTGATCTAGAAGTGCATCATTTGGATGCCACAACTGCTTTTCTTAATGGCAAACTAGATGAAGAAATATATGTGAAACCTCCTGAAGGTGTAAAACTTAAAACCAAAGACAAAGATAAATTTTTCCGCCTTAGAAAGGCTGTCTATGGATTAAAACAGTCATCGAGAATGTGGAATCTTGAGGCTCATAATTTTCTCATCAGCATTAATTTTAAGCAATCTCTAAGTGATCCCTGTATTTATTTTAAATTCTTTGACAAGAAAATGATATTTGTCGCACTGTATGTAGATGATTTTTTCGTTTTCTTTAATGACAAGAAGGAAGCAGAAGAATTAAAATCTAAGCTCACAAAAGCGTTTAAAATGAAAGATCTAGGTGAAGCTACTGAATGTCTAGGCTTAAAAATAGAAAGAAATAGAGAAAATAAAGAAATCAAATTAAGTCATTGTAAGTATATTCTGAATATTTTGGAAAAGTTTAACATGTCTGATTCCAAACCGGTATCGACTCCTCTCATTGATACTAAATTAGATGATAATTCTCCAATACGTCATGATTTAGAAAAGCCTTATCAACAACTTATAGGATCTCTTTTGTATTTGTCGGTAACATCTCGCCCTGACATTTCTTTCGCTGTTACTTTTTTGAGTCAATTCAATAAAGCACCAACTGATCAACACTGGATTTTGGCGAAACGTATCCTACGCTATCTCAAGGGTACAGCTGATTATTCATTGATCTACCGCAAATCTAAGGAAGATCTCGTTTCTTTCTGTGATTCGGATTGGGGTAATAACTGTCCTGCCAGGAAATCTTTTTCAGGTAATGTTTTCAAATATGGTGACGCTGTTATCAATTGGGAATGTAAAAAAAAGTGCACTACCGCATTGTCAAGTACAGAGGCGGAATACATTGCTTTAGCCTCAGCATCTAAAGAAGCAATTTATTTGAAAAACCTATTGAAAGAGTTAATTGGAAGGGATGGTCCTGTAGATATCTTTTGCGATAACCAAAGTGCAATTAAAATAGCGAAAAACCCGATTTTGAGAAATAGATCTAAACATATCGATGTCAAATATCATTTCTTGCGAGAACATGTGAGCAAAAATGATATTGAACTTAAATATGTTCCTAGTGAATCAAATATAGCTGATTTTTTAACTAAACCCGTACCTAGTCAAAAACATAAGTTTTGTGCACAATCAAGTGGACTCTTATGAATAATAATTTTTTAGTGATAGTTTTTTGTCTGGTTGCCAATCTATAATGAGCTAATTTTTAGAATCTTGATGTTTTATATTTTGTAATATTTTTATCTGTTTTGATTAATAATTTGTATACCTCATAATAGATTGAAGGGGACTGTTGAATTTATAGTATTATGTTGCCTAGGTTGGTAACACTTATAATGTTGTGAGGTCACTGAAAGTGCTCAGCTGATCAGGTCTGACTGTTATCCGCCATGTAACGTTTTTAATAGAAACTCTCGTTCTTCTTAATTCGTTTTATTTTATTATTTCAAATCATTGCTCTGCACTAATTTTCAACAGTAAGTACGTCTGTAATGTTTTTACTGGGTGCTAATCATAGCATTTTTTCAAAGTAGATGATTCAGCCTAATTTTATCTTGAGTATTCATCATAAGGTTTCTCTGTACAATAAAGCCTTTAATGAAAACATAGCAGGAATTGCTTTTATTGACATTAATTGTAATTGATTAATTTTCAGATCCAAATCGGCCAATACTGTGTCTAAAAATTCAGATATTGAAAAGAATGACTCTATTTCGTCTCTATCAATATGTAGACATTTATTAATTACCTTCTTTTACCTTTCATCACCATATTCCACCAACAAAACCATGGCCTACCCATATTTTCTTTCTCATTCTATTGAATTATAAATAGAATCTTTTACATCCATTCAACGCAGAATCATTTAAACTTCAAATACTCTATAATCAGTGATTTCATCCAAATTTTCATTATTGAATCATTCATGTATATTATAAATCTATTTATTCAATTCATATGTTAGTTACATACTACAATGTCTCCTTAAGAAACAATGTAACGGAATTTTTATCTATAAATGTTAATGGTGTGACAATAGAATGGATTAACATCATCAATTACGTTGTTGACTTTCCTTTTCAAGATGTGAAATCTAAATTTGAATCGCGCGGTCAGACAAATGGCGGCGGAGTCGCTTTTTTCTCAACCAATCAGAGCCAACCTCAGAGTGTTGTCCATACCTGTTCTCCATATACCTTGTGATAAAGGTGCGAGCATAAATATTAATTAAATAATGACAAACTTTGATATTTGAGGAAAATACAAAACAACAGTAATAAAAATCAGTTATACAAAACCGTTTGGCTGCAAACCTGAAGCACTCTGCCCATCAATTATTGATTCAGGTCGAGCATCCTTTATTAACATGCGCGCGTGTTTTGAAGGCTGCTTGTTTTTATTTATTTGCTTTTTTTTAAACCAGCTCATTACTATCATTTCATATGTGCTCAGCTCATCAAGCACAGTCGGGGAAAAAAAAAGGATGTCAGACGTTTCCTTGAAGTATGCCATCTGCAATTCTTATTTTAAAAAAATTAAGCATTGCAGGTGGTCTATATCAAGCAGTCGTCTGACATTCTTTTTGTCCCGACTGTACATTTCCTCGATACTTTTTCATCATAAAACATGTTCTATGATGTTTGATTTGTACCGGTAAACATTTTTAAACTTGAACGTCAACAGGGAGAAGAAAACCGTTAGCGTAATTAAAATATTTTTATTTTTATTTGTACCAAAGGTCTGAGATCAAAAGTATACAGCTCTAAAAAGAAAATTCATATTATTTATTATCGATTAGCAACTGCTTCCAAAACAGTGGCGCAGCGTGTAATTCGGCAACGTTGCCTTTTATTCGCATTGCTACCAGATTTGGCAACAAATATACGCAACTTACATTACATTACATGGGAAATTTGTATATTCCTTTGCCAAAACTGGCAGCGCTGTCTGGATTGTCTAGATTCTTTTGAAATATTAATACAAATTATAAAAAAATATATTATAAGCGTTCGGTGACAACTCTTGAATTCGACCCGTTACATTGATGTAAACGGTCGAAGTGCGACGTTGTCAAAGAGCACGCTCCACCACCGCCGATCCAAAACTGGTGACGTTGATGAAGAATATGAGCTGTCATTGTTATTTCCGTTGTTATGGTTATTGCTCACTTCCGTCGGATTTACATAGTAAGGGCATCGCTATTTACGGCGGGTGGGGTGAATGCAACGCCATTTCAAGCGGTGGTTCCATCGCCATCTGTGGTTACATTGCCATCTGTGATTCCGTCGCCATCTGTGATTCCGTCGCCATCTGTGGTTCTATCGTCATCGGTGGTTCCATCGCCATCTTTGGTTACATCGCCATCTGTGATTCCGTCGCCATCTGTGGTTCTGTCGCCATCTGTGGTTCCGTCGCCATTTGTGGTTCCGCCGCCATTTGTGGTTCCGCCGCCATTTGTGGTTCCGCCGCCATTTGTGGTTCCATCGCCATTCGTGGTGGTTCCAGGGTCATCTGCGGTTTCAGTGTTTACACTGAGAAGAGATGCAGTATCTGCGGCTGACGGGTTTTGATTGTCATTGCCATTGTTTCCATTGCCATTGTTGTTATTGCAATTACCGCAACATCCACAACCACAACTGCCTCCACATCCACAACTACATCCACAACTGCTAAAGCAAGGCGTTAAAAGTGGGAGAGCGGGACTGGAAAATCCGCAAGGGCCGGCGATGAGAACCTGTTGACCACATCCGCAGCAGCAGTTGTTGCAATTATTGTTGTTGCCATTGTTACCATTATTGCCATTGTTTCCGTTGTTGTTATTGTTGCCTCCACACCCACAACAACAGGATCCGCAGCCACCGCAGCAGCAATTGTTGCCATTATTATTGTTGTTGCCATTGTTACCATTGTTGCCGTTGTTGCCGTTGTTGCCATTATTGTCGTTGTTGTTGTTGTTGTTGTTCATGGCGCATTGTTGACATTTGAGACATTGTATTTCGTTTGCTAAACGAATGAACAGCTGATACAAATAGTAATCGCGCTGCTGACGGTCACAGCTAGATTCACAGCCGCCACAACCACCATAACCGCCAAAACCACCGCAGCCTCCATAACCGCCATAACCGCAGTATGGGGTGAGGACCTGGCTTACGACACATTGTGACGACACTTGATAAACATCGAAACTACTCACGCAAACAGCAACTAAAAGAAAAAAGTTAAACGAATTCATTTTGTTTGTTTTAAAAAAATTGACTTACAGACAGAAAATTTGACTAGGGTTTACAGCACCTACCGGAACACTGCGCTAATGCGTGATCAGCATTCGCGGACGGTATTTATTTTGATTGACTGTTGTGAGTGAAGATGAAGAGAGAGTGATACTTTGTGCGGGGCACAAGCCCATTTATGCGCTATAAAATTATTATAACAGGAAAACCCTTGTTTTTCCATTTCAAACACGTGTCTACGATTGGCGGTATTCTCAGTTTTTCATTATCGGAGGAATTTTTGGCGAATCTCACTAAAGTTATGCCCCAGAGCGAAGCTAGATGTTGCAGCGTTCAAAGTTGTTGAGGAATTTGTAATTCGAAACTAGCTTAATTATAAGTGTCAGTGCGTATTTATTAGACACGTATAGGATTTGTGATAAAAGCAACAGGAAAGTTCAGCGTCAAATTAGCGTTCGAGCAAAGCATCGTTGCCCTTGAGAGTTGGATGTGAAACTGTAAGCGGGCGCGGGCACCTCGCTGCACAGTGGATTGAGTCAATGGGAAAGATCGGGCATCAGTGGCGGCTCGTCGGGTGAGGCAAGTGAGGCGACGCCTCACCTGTTTCGAAGAGGGAAAGAAAAGGAATTGGGAGGGAATAAAACAGAGGAATAGGAAATTAGTTTGTGAATTGCTGGTTCCTCAGTGCCAAATTTTTTATCCATAAATAGTAATTGAAAAAGATAGGTACGAGATTTGATAGAGAAATAATAGCCACTGCGTTGAGAAATAAGTCCGTCAGCGCTGTGGTGCGGAGGTGGCCGGCTGCGAAAGCGAAGCTCATGCGGCGATCTCCCTCAGCGCTGCATGTCTCAATGGATAGCGGGAGAAGGCGGTGAGTGCGGCTATGCTAGCGGAATCGAAGCTCATGAGGCGATCTTCATCGACGCTGCATGTCGCGATGGATAGGCAGGCGGAGAGCGAGAGAAGGGAGGTAGTGAAGAGAATTTGGAGAGCGTTTGGAGAAACTGGTTCCTTCACTCGGCGCTGCTGCTCGTCGCCTCTTCGCACACACTGACTGGCAGGGTTGGAGTGGAGGGGGTGAACGAAATCATCTCTGGCGGTATCCTTTGCCAGCAGGTTTAAAAAGTTTGTTTACTTTGATTAATTTCCTATTCATTTACGTTTTGTTTTCTCCCGCCTTTCTTTCTCTGTCTCGATCTGCCTCTCTCTTTCTCTTTAAACTGTGTTGCCACTGTATTCACGTCTACAATTAGGGGAGTGAGAGGGTGGTATTTGCTTCCTCTAGTTTCTCCTATATTCTTTACATACTGTCTTGAGTGTCTCATTTATTTTTTATTTGTTTCTTTTTTGTTGGCTGATTTTCTTTACTTTTTTGTCGGATGATTTTCTTGATTTTTTGTTGGTTGATCTATCTTTCACTTCCTGTCGATAGAGACTTTTACCTTTCCCAATTTAAGCGTGTTTTATTTTGATAATTTTCATTATCTCCCATCAAATGCAGTATTTAAATGTATTAATGAAAAATAATAATATAACTGTCATTAATTTTAACCGATAGATATACGCGCGAACCATCGTGTAGATCGCATCAAAAGCCCCTAGAATTTCACGATTTGGCCTCTTATTATTCAAAATTTTCTGGGGGAGGGTCCCCAGACCCCCCTTTCTCCTGAGGGGTATTCCATACCCCCCAGACCCCCCGGCGATATAGACTTGTTAATTTTCGCCTCATCAGTGCTGAGGTTCACGAGCCGCCACTGTCGGGCATGGCAAGGAAACTTTAAATGCGTATATATTTGTGAATATGCAACATACATAGAAGTTTGAAAGTGTTACCATGGATTTTATCGTAAAATTTACTTCAAGAATCACTCATTATAATTTGTATTTTGCCAGTAAAAACATTCAAATTTGCATTTCTAGAAATACATTCCATGTCCGATCCCTCCCATTGACTCGCCCCACTGTGCGCCGCGGAAAGATGCCCGCCTAAGAAGAGAAGCTGCAGAAGTAGACGTAAGCTCTGAGTTTGATTGCAAGTCTACTTTGTGTTCTTTTAATCGATAGCAAATGAATACACAAAATTAGACACTGAATTCGCCTCAATCCAGTCTAGCTGTAAAATTACGTTAGTTTGAAAACGAGTTGATAGCGAACCTTGAGCATCGAGATCTAGTATGCAAAGAACTGTATTGACTACCAGTTTAAGCGATTTGTACTGTTGGACGTATGTACACTGACTCCCGCGTCAAAAAAAGATGTAAACTGACTCCCCGTCTAAAAAGGGTCAAAATCGTGAAGCTGGCAACACCGGGTGGATGTAAACCAACTTCCATTGTGTAAACTTTCCCAACGACTCTACTTTGACGATCAAATATGGTCCTTGCGCGTTTTATAGTAAGGGATGTAAACTGACTCCCGTTGTATAACCACTCCCCAGCGACTCTGCTTCGACTATCCACTATTGGTTCAGAAAAAAAAAACGGAAAATAAATGCGGCAACTTGGAATAAATTACAAGAATAGGTTTTTATTATATCAAAACACGCAAAAATGTCAGGATGATCCAAAAACATAGCAAAAATAACCTCACAATACTCTGTTCACGATAAGAAGGCGGGTGAGAATTCAGGTAGTAATGCACTATTTAGCAACAGTGCGGCTATGCCGGCTACTCCAACCCTTCCCAGTGCAGTGGCCCTTGTTCTCCTGACCTCTCTCTTGGCTCGGAGGATTTCCAAGAACCGACAGACTCTCAAATTTACTCACGTCCAGTAAAAATTGCAACCGGTCAAAAATACGAAGAAACGGACGAAATTTTCGCCCCAAACAGCCAAAACTCGGCGAAAATAGTCGAGTTTGATTATTGATGACTCTCAGAAATTCGATATTAGACGAGATATCCTGAATTTAATTCGGACTGAAGAATACGAATTTCTGAGAGTCATTAATATTCAAACTCTACTATTTTCGCCGAGTATTGGCCCTTTAGGGCAAAAATTTCGTTCGTTTTTCCGTTTGCAACTTTTACTGGACGTGTGTAAATGTTAGAGTCTGTCGGTTCTAGGGAATCCTCCGTGCCAAGAGAGAGGTCGGGAGAACAAGGGACACTGCGAAGGGTTGGAGTAGCCGGCATAGCCGCACTGTTGCTAAAAAGTGCAATACTACCTGAATTCTCACCCGCCTTCTTATCGTTAACAGAGTATAGGGTTAGTATCCCGGGACATTTCCAGGTTTTTGGGAGCAAAATTTTGAGCTGATTTTGACAACTAAAATTTCGTGTTTTCCTGATTTATCTGCATTTTTTGATAATTAAAAACCTTTTCTTGCGTTTTTTATTCCATTTTACCGCATTGTTTTTCGTTTTTTTTCCTGAACCAACTGTGGATCGTCGAAGCAGAGTCGCTGGGAGTGGTGATACAACGGGAGTCAGTTTACGCATCCCTTACTCTAATACGCGTAGCGACCACAGTTGATCGTCAAAGTGGAGTCGCTTAGAGTGGTTATACAATGGGAGTCTGTTTACAGCCATCCGATGTTGCCAGCCTCACGGTTTTAACCCTTTTTAGACGGGAGTCGGTTTACATCTTTTTTTTGACCGCGGGAGTCAGTTAACAACCGCCCACCTAAAACCAATATTTGAAGCAATTACTTACCAGAAGAGCTAAACGCGCTGTCTCTCCTAAATCGGCTGATTCAGAATGATGTCATAGCAAACGCAGATTGTGTTTCAATTGGCTTCAAAGAAAACAATCACGTCCAGATTGAAGTCTTAATCTCAGATCTCGGTTCAAATAAACGTCAAGGCTCAATTATCTATATTCGACGGCGATTCCAATTTTTGAAAGTAATTATTTTACTGCGCAATGGGTACCTAATGATGAATCTGTTCAAATCTTTTGCTACATACTAAATAAAAATGGTCTAATATGGTGTGAAATTGAGTGAAAATCACATTGAAAGCATCAAAACGTTTCAATACCCAACCAAGAAAATCAGACTTACAGGGTGCAATTCAGGCCTTGGCTTGAGGAATACCTACTCATCAGAAGTGTATAAAATCTCAAGGAGTTTTGTCTCAAGAAGCGTGCTTCTGGATTGCAAATTAAATCTGAAGGACGGTTTGAGTCCAAACCAAGTCAAGGATTTTTCAAGGATATTTCTAAATAGCACTCACAATATTTTAAATTTCAGTTTCTCGTGGCTCTTCACTAAATAAAAATGCCAAGAGAATGTTACAAGTTTGTAAAAACACCCCTTAATTCCGTTAATTTTTTTCCACCATCATGAAGTAAAGTAAATTTTTGGGTCTTTGAAGGTCTCGGGTGCACATTTTGAAACAGCCATCTTCGGTATCTATAAAACCAGGATGCAAAGCTGCGCGGTTTTGCGTATAATTAATAATTCCTATTTACCGATGATATTCCACCGGTTGAGGAAATATTATACGGTTCAGTTTAGTGTACGACTGTAATGCACGAAAATAATAGCATATGTAATCTTTTTTCAACGTGTGGAGTCTTCGATGACTTTAAATAACTAACGTACGGGTATTTTAATTAATTAATGGCATTTCGACCGATTGAGGAAAGATTACAGACGCGAGCACTTTTAGGTATTACAGTCATACACTGAACTGAGATTTGTAATCTTTTCTCAACAGTTGGAATCATCGGTGAATTGAAAAATGCCATTATTATACGCAAAACGGAAGCTCTGCCAGGATGATAGGAGGAGCGAGACAGATTGGTGGACAGTAGAGCGTAACGAGAGTTTCTTTTCTCCATTAAGAAACGTATGTTAGACAAGGATGGACTACGGGATAAACCCCCCTCTTTCTGTCCTTTTCCTACTTATACATTCAAATGGAAAATGAGAGAGATGGAAGAAATCCTGGTTGCGCCAGTGGTGGTGGATCTAAAAATTTTTGAAGGGGAGGCCCCCAACACATACAAGTGTAGACCACGCATTTTCTATCTTGCCTTCGTTGAAATCGGGTTACATTTTTTTTTTTTTTTTCGGTGTCTCAACAAAACAACATCCAACTGGACTATAAGTTGACTGATGAGCAAAGGTGTTGAGGTCAGTTGCCAACAGAGTTAGGCAAACGGGGGTGGTAATCGTGTGTGATCGTAATAGTCTTTTTTTCGGAGGGTGATTTCATGGTAATCAGGGTCGATTTTTTACAAGCCACCCATCATATTAGTTGCAGAAGAATTAGATCTTATCGAAAAGACTCTAAAGTTTGCCATTTATCTGTGAAGAATACACATTTGATTACCATGCAAAGGTTTGACAATTACCGATTACTGTAAGTAATCGTGTAATCGATTACACTCTTAATTGCCCAACTCTGATCGCCAATGAGAACGAATCGATGAAGTTTCCAGTAATCGTGGTATGGTCCAGTCCAGTTGAATGTTACTCACCAGGTAACATATGTTAGATTAGGTTGAGTCCCCGAAAAAAATTTGGCCACACCACGAGATGGGCTAGTGCGTGGGCTCTAGTATACAAATTATCTCTGACTAAAACCTACTTTTCAACAACAAAAATCCAAAAATTTGCTCAAAGATTTCTTCGTATGTATTGTAAACTTTTGGCGTAAGGGACAGCCAACCCCTTGGATCCGCCACTGGAGCGAGAATGAAGCAAAACAAAAATAAAACACATCCGGTAACGCTCTGAGGTAAATAAACTCTCTATAATTGGAATGGGAGGGGGGGGGGGGCAGAAATGCCGGATGTGCGGAAAAATCTACAGCGCAGAGTAGAAAAAAAAACAAGCAGGGAAAATTCCAACACGCAGTTGTTGGAAAAGCGTGCCACTAAAGTCTGAACAGCTTTAATGCTTTTGCTAGCAATGATAATTCATCAAAGAGGAACCACGTGACATGGAGCTGATCTCGAGAAAATGGAGTCCAAAGTTGAAGAGCTAGCATTTAAACAAAAAACTCGGAATAACTTAGGTTTTGATTTCATTCAACTACCGTATTATGTTTTTGCATTTCAAAAAAGTGGAATTTCCTATGCAGGAAAGGTACCTACTTAATTTTTAGCGTTTAAAGTGACTTGGTTCCTTTCTTCTTTTTTTTTTGTTTGGCATAATCACAAAAAACGAATCTCTAAGAGAAACCAAACGGCAGAGTTGGTTTACACTGTTGATATTTTAAAATCCGTTAATCCAGACTTAAGTCTGTTCCCTATTCTATAAAAGGAACCAAGTCGGAGTTGGTTCCTTACGTGACTCGGATTAAAGTTTAAGAAAAAGGAACCAAGTTCTCATTTTATTTCATCAAATGGACAATGACTTCAATGAGGCTCACCAGCTCACTTTTACCTGGCATGTTGACGGGAAATAGTTGTTATTAGAAGAAGCACTTGTTGCTTCGAGATTCAGTATTGCTATAGGTCTATCAATCAATAACTCAATTTTATCAAAAATGTCACCCAGTTCTTTTGTGGCATGTGCTGTCCAATTGAGCTTATTTGGTGAAAAATGATGAAAAAAAGAAAAGATCAGATGTATCTATAAGGAGATGAGACAAAGGCGTTGTTTTTTTTTTTTTTGTTTGTTTTTTGTTTTTTGTTTTCTGTGTTTAGTTTTCAAAACTTTGGAGGGCTCTAGCTCAGAAGAGAAACATTTGCAGCACATATTCATGTAGGAAAATATTTGTATATATGTTGACCCTAAAAATACACTCCATAAGTTTGGCACTTAAGTTTTGAAACACCCTATATTCTTGATATTTTGCTCTCCCCCCCCCGCCACCCTTCACAGAACACATTATCTTGACCATGCAAATTTTTAAAATCACAGTTTGACTGTAGAGATATTTTCTTTTCCCCCCCTTTCAACGAAAAAGGGGAAAATGGATCGCCTATCTTTAATGTTCGTCGTACGCGAGTGCACAGATTGTTCGGCTTTACGACTGTCATTTTGGCTTTCTTTATAATGCGTTTTGTGGGTTTGTTAATGGATTTTATGACTATTTGATGCCGCCAATGTAATTTTCAGGCGATTTTTGATTAAAAAACAACAAAAAAGCAAACAAACAAAATACAAAAAAAAAAAACAAAAAAAACTGCTCAGTTATGACAAAAATCTACTCAAATTTACCCCCATTTTTGCGTAAAACTTATATTTGAGCAGAAAAACTCAATAATTTTTCACATTGAAGTATACAAAAGTAATTGTGCAGATTTTTCTTCTAGACTGTGCAGATTTTTTTGAAAATCCCGCCTGGCAACCCTGGGAGGGGGTTGTATTGTACATAAGCATCAACCAAAATGGGGCTCTTGCAAATTTTTGCTACATGGGAGTGAGGAGTTGATTCTTGCATAAAAACCTTTGAAAATGACGATGAGTACACTAAAAAATCACGAAATTCACTCTCAGAATCGGGCTTAGTGGCGAAAAGACGCAGGTATCATGGGAGATTCTTATCTAAATTGAGACATATCTCCTGTGTTTCCGTAGAGAGAGTGACTTAGACAGGAATCTCCCATGATACCTGCGTTGAACCGCCTTTCCGAACTTGACGTTTTAGCCGTTATGTGAGTTTATTGCAGAATTTTAGACTTTTTCAGTGCGAATTTCGTGATTTTTTCTGGTTTTAACATCAGATTGTACCATTCATTTGCTCACAGCAAAAGTTTGCAAGAGCCCCATTGTCGGAGTCGTGAAAATTCGATATCATAATACATGAGTCAACGGGTGTCGGATTTTTGTCTCTTATTTTCAGCTGTTTACTTTCTTGAACACGCAGATGCATACATTTTTCATTGAGCAGATCAGTGACCAATGACAATCAACGGGCGTTTGCTCAGCATTGCGCTGCACGCGGGTCAGTGGCAGTGGATCAGCGGATCAGCGGACACGGACATTGCGATCGCCACCTCAGTAACCAGCAAGTCAGCATGAAGTTCATTTCGCACGCCACCGTATACAGTTCAATATTACTAGTTTCACTGCTTCTTGCCGACTCAGCGAACGCTGGAATTTTCAGTCCGCGATGCCTTAAACGTTTCAAGCGGGCACATCACCTTTACCACCCTCATCATCACAAACATTTGCATCACTATCCAGTTCTGTCGAAAGTACTAATGTCAATTCCCTCGCAAGCATTTCATCACTACGTTGAACCTCTCTTCCAGCCCGGTGGTGGCTGTCACGATGTCTACGGCCCGAAATACGGGCCACCGAAACTCCATCTGGGAAAAAGCATGTTCCTTCCGTACGCAGCTCAGCTCCTTCATAAATATATCGGAGTGGGTCATCATTTACTCAATTCGCCGCATCTTCTCTAGTCGTTGATTTAAAAAAAAAAAACAAAAAAAACAAAAACAAAAACAAAAAAAAAAATTGAACGAGTGCGCATATTTCATTTTTTGAGTAATGAGAAATAAAAAAAAGAAATGCTCTTTCAAAAATCTGAGTTTTGTTTCAATTAGTTTGTTTTCTTCCTTTCTTTTTTTCTAGTCTGTTGAATTTTTAACACTTTTTAACCCTTTCAGCCAGTGGTGGATTCACTGGAGGGCACATCCCCCCCCGGAAGCCTCAAAGGTTGCCTTTTTCAACAGAAAATAGTCCAAAATGCCTTACGGCAACGCTTGAACTTTGAAAATTCATTGTCGTGCCCCCCCCCCCCCCCAGAAAATTTGGATCAACTACTAGCTGTTTTCAGCCATGAACTATGAAAGTGCATTAACCGTTCTAAGACTGCTGAATTCAGTGACTTTTTCTCAACTTGTCATCGCATATAATGGCAGTGATGACCAAAAGTGTCAGAACTGCCATTTGGCGTAAAATGAACGGCATTTTTCAATTCACCGATATGATTCTATACCGGTTGAGAAAAGATAACACAATAGGGCAGTTGCAAGGGTCTGAAATGTTGTGTTTTTTATAAGGGAAATGATAATATTTGATGACCTAAGAACAATGGTGCCTTTGGTTTTTTCCCTAGTGCCCTGTTTTGGAGATACACTCGTGTGAAGTTGCAAAAAATCGTGGGTGTAGTGACGTCACTTCGCGAAATCCCCATTTAAAACAATGTATTTTGGGCCAAAATGCAATCTCCGGAACAATGGGACTTCATTAGAAACCAACGGCATCTTTGTTCTCAGCTCATCAAGTACTTTCATTTTCTTTATAAAAAACGCAACATTTCAGACCCTTGCAACTGCCCCATTCACTATTCAGGTCAGTATATGATTGTGAATATACTCTGTGGGGAAATACTCTGATCTATAAATTTTCTCAATCCGTGCAATGGCTGTTAAATTATTAAAATATCCGCAAGCCATCGACAACACTCCACGGGTTGAGAAAATATTACAGATGCGAGTATTTTCTTGCATATCACAGTCATACACTAAACTGTATTGTATAATCTTTTCTCAAACGGTGGCATCATCGGTGAATTGAAATATGGCATTAATTATACGCAAAACGGCAGCTCTGGAAAGTGTTGATATATGTTTTCTTAACTCACAACCTTCGTCTATTAGGCTCGCCTAACGCATACCATACCTTTTGGCGTCTCGTGCGATATGGCAAACCATACGATTTCCCATTTAAACTTGGGTAAATCTGTCGATTCTTGAGGTGGCTCACAGTCCACAGCCTCTTGCGGAATCGATTGTTTTACATTTGTTTAATTTGGGAAAAAGGCGCTGTTGACACATTGCACATGCCGATACCGAAATTCGTATACAGGGCCTTGTTTTCCGACATATTATATCAAAATCGCGTTAACATACTTTGAGAAATTCATTTCACCCAAAAATTTTTTCACGGAAGATGTATCTATATACGATTTCTGAAATTAGAGTAAGATGGCAGTACATGGGGGTTACGTGAGAGCGAGAGAGTCAAACTGTCTTTGAACAAACTTACTTTTTTTTTATCGGTGAAAACACAATTCCTAAAAAATATCAGACGCATTTTGAGTCTCGGTTGTTGACAAGTGGCATTGAGCTACAGAAAATGCATCATCCGATGTTGCCAAAGCTCACGAGCTGACAATAGTATGTGTACATACATAATTTTAGATTTTTTTTTTTTTTAGATCTTATCGCGGTATCAATTTGTTTATTCCAGTAACCAGTGACGTGGCGTGCATCCTGGCAACGCTGAATTTGTCCTTGTAAATGCAGAAAAAAGGTCGAACTATTCGTGGAGTGTACTGTGCAGTGAACTCCCTTAAATCGATATTTTCTATGGGTTTAAAAGGACATAAATAAAGCGTTGCTAGATTTCACGCGACGCCACTGCCAGTAGCTGCTTAATCGATGTTTACTCATAATCCTCCGCGACAAACAATGATGGAACGATCAATTTTCTTTCAGATTAATTTTTTTTGAACTCAGTTTACTCATTTTTCAATTCCAGTCCATCAGTAACCAAAAATAAAACAATGTTGGATATCAATATTTACACAATATTATGTGTACAATCGTGAGTAAGGGAAGGACAGAAAAAGTGATCATCTTTGAGTGGCGCATTTAACCCTTTCTCTACCAAGTCCGACTTAACTCGTTTTCGTTACGAAGTATTTTTCAACATTCACACAGTTTCATTTTTTATGCGCATTAAAAGTAACTTAAAAACTCCAAAATTTAATTTTGATACTTGAAAAAGAATGGTTCTTTGTTAAGATCCTTCAATTTGCGGTATAGGCAAAATGGACGCAGTGGAGTAGGAACATTAAACTACCCACACAATCCGAGTTACTGGGTGTAAAATCGAGGAGATGTGGGCCGATCATTTACTTTATCGTTAAACCGATCGTTAATTAAAACTGTCTACGAGTGATATGCTATTGGTCGGAACTTGTAAAACTTGGCTGTTGCTATAATAACCATCGTTAAAAGTCTCGTTTTATAAAGGCTATTCGTGAATAACCTTTAAAAAACGGACACTATAACGATGGTTACCATAGCAACGGCGAAGTTTTAAAATATTCGACCAATAGCATCACTCGTAGACAGTCTTAACGATCGGTTCAACGATGAAGTAAATGATCGGCCCGCTGGTCCTGAAAAATTCAATAATCACAATCAGTGGCAAAGCGTGCAATGTAGCAGTGTTGCATTTGGTTCATTTGAACTCAAAAAAATATCAAACTCTCTAGGAATCAGCAATGACCGCCAAATTTGACCTTCACTGTGGGTTCAGATGGACAAAATGCTACGTTGCCAAAAAGTCCGCTTCGCCACTGTTAACTATCCCTCCACACTTCAAATGGGTGTGAACTACGTGGTTCTATTTCCTAAACCTAATTTGAGCTAAGTTATGGGTTGGCAAAGAGAATATTGTACTAAGCTGAGGCTACAAGGTATCAAACAATGAGAAATTTGTGGTGCAGGAGGGGGAAGGCGAAATTTTAAGGAAAATAAGCTCAAATTAAACAAAGGGGGGGTCCATATGTTTGGCATACCTATGTATTATGTAACATGGTACTCTTTTCCATCGAGTACCGCGCGCGCGCTGTCTCCTTTATGGTAATCCACCTGCCAGGCTGTCACTCTCACCACCCCCACCCCCACCCCCTTCTACTCAAATTTTACATTTCAGTTTAAATACTTTCCCTTTTCGAAATTAAATAGTATCTCTTTTCCAAATTATTCTCTACAAATTAATCTTTCAGTTTACAAGTCTTTTCATCTTAATTATTAAAAATTTTACTTCTTTGAGTTGAGATGTCCCTCCCCCATCACCAGACTCCGACCTGTTGCTGCCTGGGGGGAGAGAACCACCCCATACTCACTGACTCACTCTTGAGTTAGACGCGGTATCATCCAGTCGCCCACGATCCGTGTCGTGCGGAGTTTTTTTCTTTTAAATTAAATAATGTGAGTAATAGTTTCGGGGGTTAACCCAATTCAGGGTTAACCTTCCCTTTTTTCCTTTGTAATAATGTAGTCGGTCGGTGAGAGTGCTGGGAGGGTTTTTTCTCTTTAAAGATCTATTTCAATCTCCTTGTCCTGGATCTGTCAACTGTTGGACACTTACATTCGTCTGTGTTTTTAAAAGTCGGGCGAACGTGACACCTACATCACTGGAAGAAATGGATGGATTTTATATTGTGTAGCGATTCAGATGGTTAAAAAATTCCCGTTGACAGTAATTTAAGTGAATTTTTCCCACTGTAACATAGCCGAAATAGGTGTTGCGAGTGCAGTCTTTCGTAGTATCCATATTAACAGTGACAGTACATAAAAAAAAAAAAAAAAAAAAAAAAGTTAACATGAAAAACGTTTGATATTCTTCTCATGGTATAATATAACGACGCTAGAAATTAAACAATAAAATACAAACATGTGTAAATGAGTACAAGACCGTTTATTTTGACAAGTATACAATATACATATATAGATTGTAAGTGCTGTGAAATGCACTTATATAATGGTTCTTTCGCACTATCAGTTTCAGAGGGGTTGGAATCTTTCCGCGGTGATTTGATTATCACAGAACTATATGAATGAAGTTCGGATAAACTAGCATCAGCATTCGTAACAGGTCTACATTTGCATTATTGTAACAACAAAAATTTAAATTTTTGTAAGTATTCTGTCCACAGTTGCTGCACCCACCGCAGTAACTGCTCTTTTGAATGAGATCAGCCAAAAGTGGGAACGCTTTCAAAAGGAGCCTCGAAGCTACTTTGGACTGAAGGCAGCAAATATTTGGGCTGTTGAGTACACCGCAAACTTTATTGCACCTGTTGTAGCCACATCCGTTATTTTGGCAGGGATTTCCGCATCCATTATTTTGGCAGTTGGTTCTGTAAGTATTGCAGCCGCAACTCGATTGTGAGCACCCGCAGTTGCTGCATCCACCGCAGTAGCTGCTTTTCTGAATGAGATCAGCCAAAAGTGGGATTTGATATCCTCTTCTTCCTCTCGTCAGCTGATCCGGCGATTATTTCCGATTGGCGTGTTAATTTTTGCTTTTTTTTTTTTTTATTTTTTTTAGTTGCGCGAAGGATGGTATGTAACGAGTTGCGAGTTCTTTGACTATACAGGGTGTAACGAAAGTCGCGTGTCTTGATTGTACAGGGTGTAACGAAACTCCTGTTATCTCCGATTGGCATATTTTTTTTTTTTTTTTTTTTTTTTTTATTTTTATTTTTTTTTATTTGATGTCGAGTTAACTTTGTTATGTCTTTTGTGTTGAGTTGAGACAAAAAGTTGCGTTTTGGATTAAGTTTCATAAATATGGATGACAACTATTTTGGGCAATCCCACTACCCCCAATTCCCCCGTTCCCCTTCCATCAGTTTTGACGAATATTCATTAATTCATGTTTTTTTTTTTTAGTCCTATCCCCCCTCCCCTCTCCCAAAAACGGGCGTGCCCCCCTCCCCTTCCCGCGCCGAACTTTTGAACGAGTTGAGATAAAAGTTGCTGTTTGGATTAATCTTCATAAATATGGATGACAATTATTTTGGGGGAGTCCAACCCCCCCCCCCCCCCCAATTCCTTTTTTTTTTTACATTGTTGAAGACAATGTTTTAAAATCACTCTTCAACTCCGGCAAATTCTTATGGCGACTAAAAGCCGCCCTCTTAAGGGGCACTAACATTAATACAAACCCAGTGTATAACCGTACTTGCTCTTCCCCGCTCTGCGGAAATGTTGATGTGTGCGTGATGCCATCTCGCTTCAACGCGAGTCGCGGTTGATTTATCGCTTTATCGCCTGACTATAAAAATCATTTAATATCATTTTTACATCTTCGCCTCCGATCGCTGTATTCGCGTCGACCGTACGCATGGTTGCGGTTCTGTTTCGAATTCGACGTTTGTAATGAGAAAACCCTTTTTGTTGAGTTGAGATAAAAAGTTGCGTCTCAGGCCCCTAGAATTCTCTTGACGCTCCGCCATTGCTACGGCCCGCTGTCTCCTTAGTCTGGAGGGAGGGGGAACAAAAACAAAAAAAACGCATAGGAGCCCGGGCCCCCTTTATGCCCGGGCCCCACGACAGCAGTCGCGAATTCGTGCCCTTTGGGGGCCTTTGCATAGTTAACTTGAATTTTATCCTTATCCAGGGCCGCCCATAGGATTTTCGGGCCCCACGAAAAGTCCGATCACCGGCTTCCCTTACCTACCCTCTTGACTGGGAGGGGGGGGGGCATTTGCACCGTGGATCATTTGCACCAGTCAGTCTGTCGGACAGGTGCATAAGGTGCACACTCATAGTTAACTTGAATTTTATCCTTATCGACCTTATCACTTTATAATTTTGAGATAGTGTACAGACAATCCTCTAGAAATATATACCTAAGGGATTCGATTGTTTTTGATTTTATGGAATTTCAAGAAAGTGCATGCGTGGATGTTTATTGCTATGCACTGTGGATCGTTTGCACCAGTCATCCTGTCGGACTGGTGCATAAGGTCCACACTCTAAGTGAACTTTAAATCACCCTTAATTCATGATTTTTGCTTTTTGGATGGTGCATGGAGTCCACGCACCGTGGATCATTTGCACCAAGATTTGGGAGTCGCTGGTGCATATCATCCACGGTGCATGGACTCGTAATGAGTTGCGGTTCGGACCATTCTTCATCATATTGGATGAGTTTTATTTTTCTGGGGGTTAAAACCCTTGCCCTCCTCCTCGAGCCCTCCCAGGGGGGCTATCTCAAAGATCTCAAGCATCAAACTTTTCCTGTGATATACTTCGTTCGAAAGGCCGTTTTATTCTGAAAATTACTAAAATCAGAAAGAGTTATGGTCCCTGGTATTTTTCTTCGGTGTTTTTTTTAATTCTCCCCCCCCCCTCCTGGGGAAAATATTCTTGGAAAGATTTTCGGTCATGCACTGGCATTTTTCTTCCGGGTTATTTCATAACTCTCCCCTTCCCCTGGTTTTTTTGTTAGTTGAGATAAAGAGTTGTGGTTTTACCATTTTTGATGTCGTTTTTGTTTGCGATGTATCGAAGGTCAAAGTTCGATTTGAACCATTTTTCAGAAAGTCATTTACGCTATTTGAAAAGTTGGAATTTAATAGTAAGAGTTTAAAATACTTTGAAAAGAATAGTAAGAGTTTAAAATATTTTGAAAAGCAGTTACTTTGAATTTAATAGTAAGAGTTTAAAATACTTGGAAAAGCAGTTACTTTTCAGCTTTAAAAACGTTTTTGATACAAATTTAATCAAACGTTGATTTTTTAGAGCACCCAACAATTTTTTACAAATTTTGCCCCTCCAACTGGCTATCTCAAAAATTTCGGTGCGCGAGCCCTATCGAGTAATGAAGTGGCGCAGTTAGAAAATGTTTCTGGGGGTTGTTTTTGAGTTATGATCCCAAAAGTACCACGTGGTTTGTGATGTCTCGCCACAGTATAAAGCGCCCTCAATTTACCGTGTATGCAATAACAGTACCATTAGTAGGAACAGGTTAACTACCCGATGCTCCAGCCTCTTCCCATGGTTCATCGTGACCGTCCAGCGTCTATAACTCGATCTTCGAATCAACTATTTCTGAAAGGGGGGGGGGGGTTCATCTGGGGTCGACATTTTCTGTGGGCGTTTGGACCGGTACCCTTACGTCGGACAAGGGAGTTTTTCTGCTTTTCCCGATTCGTAGGTCCCGCGCTGAGAAATCGCGGTTCGGAAGATGCAATTTTCCCGTTAGACCGAAGGGTGCGAGAGAGAGTGTTAGCGAGCGGCTATAGTCGGATCGTTCGCGGTTTCCGCTTCCGGTGAATTGGGCGTTTATTTTCGTTCGTATGTAAGCGGGGTGTGCTTATGCCGTCCTCTCAAACTTTCAACGTTGTTTTCGCTTTGGTTTCCAAGTGATCGGGAAGTTATAAGCGTGAGCTCTGTGAGTGTTAATCAGCTGATACAAAAAGGAACATTCTGGCAAATACCCGAAATCACCGATGCGCCAATTCAAAATGGCGGCCATTTGAAAAATTGGAGGAGGCGGCCACCCCCCTAAATGAAAACAACCAAATTTAATTAGTGATACTTCATACGAAACATCTTGGAAAAAGGAAACGAATGGCGCAAACTGGAAGTCAATACGACGTTTCAATCCAATATAGCGACCATTTAAAAATTTGCGTAAGGGCAAATTCACGCAAATTTTTACACAAAACACAATTGAACACCTTGTATAGGGAAAGTACAAGGTATGTAGAAGAACAGGCATGAACAAAAGGCGGAGCAAAGATTTTGAGTGTGCATATGAAAGAGTACTGTGTGCATATGTGTGAGTAGTCACGAAAGAATGTGTTCCGCAGCGATCCATTCCGGGATCGTGTGGCTGGAGAGACCGACAGCTACGTCACACATAAAACTACTACCTCATCGCCCACAACTATAAAACGTTAGTAAGCTACACCTCCTGTCTAATTGTCCAAACCAGTTCCTCCGTCTACCTTGGGGTAAATAGTTAACTGTTCGTACTCTAGGGAGTTGGAATTGCCTATACGATGAATTGAAGGCGCACAACGAAAACTTACCTATAAATAAAAGTGACTACCGCCGAAATCAATCACGTATAATCGGAATCATAGATAAAACAAAAAGAAATAGAGAAGGATAAAACAAAAATACTCGGGCTGATCCATAAAGGACTAAACGATTCATTATATTCCAAAGCTCAATGCGATCCGACGGATTTCGAAACTGCGCCGTGCGAAGCACGGGTAGACTGCTATCACTTTATAATTTTGAGATAGTGTAAAGACAATCCTCTAGAAATATACCTAGGGGATTCGATTGTTTTTTGATTTTATGGAATTTCAAGAAAGTGCATGCGTGGATGTTTATTTCTATGCACAGTGGATCGTTTGCACCAGTCATCCTGTCGGACTGGTGCATAAGGTCCACACTCTAAGTGAACTTTAAAATCACCCTTAATTCATTGATTTTTGCTTTTTGAATGGTGCATGGAGTCCACGCAACGTGGATCATTTGCACCAAGATTTGGGAGTCGCTGGTGCATATCATCCACGGTGCATGGACTCGTAATGAGTTGCGGTTCGGACCATTCTTCATCATATTGGATGAGTTTTATTTTTCTGAGGGTTAAAACCCCTTGCCCTCCTCCTCGAGCCCTCCAAGGGGGGCTATCTCAAAGATTTCAAGCATCAAACTTTTTCCTGTGATATACTTCGTTCGAAAGGCCGTTTTATTCTTCTCCGTTTTATTCCGTGACTTTTTTTAATACCATTTTTTGAGAAGTAGAACATGGAAAATTAAAATTTTGGGTTCGCTACTGGAATCTTGAGATGTCGATATTCCTGTTTGCCTAAAAGTTGAAAAAATGTAAAAAACTGGAATTTTGGCAATCAAATGAAGGTTAATTTTTCTTAAGGTGCCATTCACCAATACGTTTACCTTTATGACTAAAAATACAAAAAGTAAAATAACTAGAATTCTCCATCTAAAGATTCTTTCCTTTCTTGACAACAACATGAAACTATTGCAATTCATCACTGTAATTGTTTTAATTGCTACAAAGCACATTATTCCGACAAATCATGAGCGATTGGGTTGACCCATTACATGGAAAGGTTCTATATTATTTAGACAGCAGCCTGTTGATAAAATCGACAGTGCGGCAAAGAGTGATATCTGGCAACGTTGCATTTGGTTCATTTAAAACCATTAAAACTATCGCACTCCAAGGAATTGGCGATGACCATCAATTTGACCTTCCATGTGCATTCAAATGGAGAAAATGCTACGTTGCCAGATAGCACGCTTCGCCACTGAAACTCGAGGAAACGTGAGCGTGAGCGCTGAGCGGGGCTCGATAACAGTACTAAAAAAGTGCCACATTTAAATTTGTTTAGTAGAAAGTATGGATAACAATTACATGAAACTGTTAGTTTAACCATTTGAAATGTAGTTAAATTAAAACCGTCTTGAGTTAATTGACCATTTCAAATATTAAAACTAACAGTTTTAATTGCTATGCACACTTTTTACGAAACAAATAGTTTAATTTCAATTAGCATTTTTTTTCGGTGATGGACGGGTCTACAGCTAGTAGCGGCTCTTGAAATTAGCAACATTCTTTTTCCTCCATTTGATTTAATGTTGAATAACCTATTTCATAGTGAAGCTGCGTTTCACCCAAAGAGTAAAACAAGAGTCGCAATTGAATGGAAGGCCTGCGTGGTCAACGTAGATAAGGAATCCGAACGCGGGCTGGCTCTGATTGGCTGCAACGGGTGGAGCAAAAATGACTCGGGGTATAGGGAAAATAACACGGGATTTTCGTTCGGGGCGTTTATCTCGAAACCTAAGCAAAATAGTATCTGAACAATTTATACGAGTCGATTCAGCAGATTCTTCCGAACAATTTGATAGGTCATAAGTGCCACTTTATTGCAAATTCGAAAAGACTGTTTCAGTTTAAAAGTACGCACAACAGTGTGATTACATGCTTGGCGTGTGTTCGAGCAGTGTTTGAGTAACTCACTATTGTGCGTACTTTTAAACTGAAACAGTGAAACAGTCTTTTCGAATTTGCAATAAAGTGGCACTTATGACCTATCAAATTGTTTCGAAAAATCTGCTGAATCGACTCGTATAAATTGTTTAGATACTATTTTGCTTGGGTTTCGATATAAATGCCCCGAAACGAAAATCCCGTGTTATTTTCCCTATACCCCGAGTCATTTTTGCTCCACCCGTTGCAGCCATTCAGAGGCCAGCCCTCGTTCGGATCCCTTATCTACGTTGACCACGCAGGCCTCCATTCAATTGCGACTCTTGTTTACTCTTTGGTTTCACCTGCATTCGATTTAAAACATTGATTCAAATGGAGGAAATGCATTGTTGCCAAATTGCACCAGCCCAACTAGAGGACAGCCTTGCGAAAAAGTAAGCTATGAGTGCATGCAAATCGTGAATGAGAACCACAATATCTCAATTTCCTGAACTCACGACCTGAGTAGGTACTGTTGAAGTTATTGTCCTAAGAAACTTGGCAGTCATGCAACGGCTGTTTTTTATGTTTTAATTATCTAATTCTCTTTAATGTTTTAACTAACCTAAATATAACAGAGACCTTTTTTGACCGCTTTTCTCTTCTAAAATAGTGTGTCTCTTTTTCTGAATATTAAATAAATCCATCATTTACTTATTGCTTTTACATCATTTACTTATTGCATTTACTTATTGCTTTTATTTACATTGCACTAACTAAATTACCTTCTAATTACCTTTCAGAATTACATTTTCTTTTTTATAAATTGGCTTCCACATTGCCTAGCAAATTAAATCCTTTCTTTTCTCACAAATTCTCAATCTCCAAACTTTTTTTTTCCTTTTTCTAAATAATTGTTGTCTATATTTGGTCATTATTCAAAGTGTACTAGACTGGCAAAACGTTAGCATGAGAAACGTGAACTAGTATTACCACTTCACATTTCTCAATCTAAAATGTTGGGAAAAAAATAAACGAAACACTTTATTCTGCGTATCGCACAGTGGAGTTACTGATTTTCGAGATCAAACTTCATTGTTTTAGACAAAAATCGTTGAACAAATAGATGTAAAGAATATAAAAGTAATTTTCTTCAATATTCATTTTTCTACTACATTTGCCTCCTCTGATTCTTTGATTCTATTTTTTAAGCGTGCCGTATATATACGGTACGCTTTTTGTTTCATTTTCATATCTAATATATAGGTTGCATGCTTTGCTTATGGCAAAACCTTGGCGGGAAAGGTTTGAAAAATAAAAAACGTGTTTTCTTAAAACTGGTTTCATTAATCGTTAATTTATTGCTGCAATCCAGGAGGTCTCGGCGTCTATTTTCTTAAAATTGTAAAAGTTTTGGTATTCCTGTTAATTTCAATAAGTTATAAGCGTCAAAGTCGAATTCCTTTGAACGAGAATTCCATACAGGTCCAGCAACCTAAGTCATTTGTGCCAACCTATGAGTCAAAATTCCAAGGCAGGAGGGGGGTGGAAACATCTTTCACAGAAACCCTCTTTGCCCCTCGGTTTTGGGCTCCACCGGTCACGAGATTTCTTCACGGTTCATTAAGCGGAGAGATTTGTGAATGTGTGGAGAGAGAGGGTGTTAGAGAGGCTTTGTGTCTCGGATCTCGGAGGGTCTGAGGACTCATAAAAGTGTCAACATCAGTTTGACGACGGTATCGAAAAGAAGTGACGGCGAGGTATTGATGAAGAGCGGGGGGGGGGGGGGGTATAGAAAAGAGAGGGGCTCATTCATATCCTTAGTAGACCTGTTTAGTGATGACGTCACCATCAAAATAGGTTCCAAACAAATGCTCTATCTCGCTCACTCTCGTTGATTTACCTATAAGAAATCAGATCCAAATTTTCGAACGCATATTCATGCTAGTTAAAGCACAGTTTTCTCAAATTTTATTGCACCATTAGATTCCACGTATTTTAAAGTATCTTTTCACTCTAACATAATTCCTAAAAGATCACAAGCGAATTTACAATCACAGTTATACCGAAAGATGTTCTACGTTTTGTCCTCGTCTTACTCACGGTCTCTTATGGGAGTATCACCGCCATGACACTCAATCATTCTAACTTCTCTTCGTATCGAAGCTATTGTTCGAGGTATAAACATGTCGTGATGGTGCTGATGAGCCTATATCCTAGAATGTTGTGCTCATAAGAAACTGTGAGTGTGACAAGGACAAAACATAGGACTTTCTTCGATATAGCTGTGATTGTGCATTGTTGCGCGATGTTTCAAAAAGTTTGTGGTAGCGAGCTCACATTTTATCACTGAGAAAAAAGTGGCTGTTGAAACTGTAAGAATAGAACCATAGATGTGTTTCGTCTTATTTCAATCATAAGACCTATCGTTGCTATAGTCAGCGCTCTTGAATCTACACGAATACCGATTGTCTCTATAAAATTTCGATTATTGTTATGGGAAATAAAGCGCGGGAATATATATCATATCGGAAAATTCATTGAAACAATCGGAAATTTTTATAAGGGACGTGGAACCCAATGGTGTGATAAACACAAACTGGTGCAAAGAACTTGTTGTTTACTAGCACTTGTATTTGAAAATTTGGATCGTATTTCATATGGGAAAACCACGAGAGCGAGTGAGACGGAGCCTTTTTTGGAACCAATTATTTTCATGACGTCACACTAAACAGGTCTTGGTCATTGGAAACATTTGAAATTCTGGGGGATCGGGCAAATTGAAAACCCCTTAATGAGCGTCTATGCAATCAAGGGATTTTTGAGGAAAATTTGGGCGTTTTGTTGAAAAAAAGGTTTTTAAAATCCAGAACAAAGGGAGGGGGTTAAAATTCGCATTAATAGCTCTAAAAAATGAGAGGGGCTGTCGCGTGTCTTCCACCCCTGGACAGCCTCCTCCCTGCGGCTATGGAATTGACTCTGGAATAACTTATTTACCTATCCTAAAAAGTTTCTCGCGTGTACAGTATTTTTTACTGGAAGCCAGCCTCTTCAAATTTTGGAAATTATAGGTCCATATGGAACTAATGCGTTATAGGCTTAGTTTTAACTGTAAACTTTCGATACTTTTCAACAAAATAAATGGGGAGAGGGGGAATTAAAATCCACAAACGTCTTAAACCTCCACACCTACTATAATCTATACCCTTAGAATGCTTGACGTGTAAAGGGCACCTGAAATGGTTAGTTCTGTATATTAAAGGATTATTTTTTCATGAATTCGCAAGTGTTCCATTTATACATTACATATCTACATCTGACAATCGCAACAAGTGCTGACAGCACCTAAAACGGAAAAAAGAAGAAAAAAACTGTTTATTATTTAGAATCACGGCTTTTCCGAATATGACACTTTTTGACTTCAAAAGAACGCAACCTCATTTTTGATCCCTGAACAAGCCGTTTAAAAGGTGGAGGGATTTAGAAATATCTATTGTCTATACTTTATGTGGGTAAAAAAGATCGAGCCTTATCAAATAATTTTCTCTTTTCAGCTTTCAATGGGTTTGTTGCAAACTTTTGCTACAGCGCTATAGAGTTTTGATTTTTATGTAAAATCGCCTGAAAATTACATTGGCGGCATCAAATAGTCATAAAATCCATTAATAAACCCACAAAACGCATTATAAAGAAAGCCAAAATGGCAGTCGAAAAGCCGAACAATCTCTGCACGCGCATACGACGAACATCAAAGATAGGCGATCCATTTTCCCCTTTTTCGTTGAAAGGGGGGGGGGGAAGGGGAAGAAAATATCTCTACAGTCAAACTGTGATTTTAAAAATGTGCATGGTCAAGATGTTGTCTTTTGTAAAGGGGGCGGGGGGGGGGGGGGAGCAAAATATCAAGAATATAGGGTGTTTCAAAACTTAAGTGCCAAACTTATGGAGTGTATTTTTGGGGTCAACACATATATAAGGCTTTATTTTCCTACACGAATATGTGCTGCAAATGTTTCTCTTCTGAGCTAGAGCCCTCCAAAGTTTTGAAAACAAAAATCAAAAAACGAACACAAAAAACAACGCCTTTGACTCATCTCCTTATAGATACATCTGATCTTTTATTTTTTTCATCATTTCTCACCAAATCAGCTCAATTGGACAGCACTTGTCACATAAGAACAGAGTGACATTTTTGATAAAATTGAGTTATTGATTGATAGACCTAGCAATACTCAATCTCGAAGCAACAAGTGCTTCTTCTAATAAAAACTATTTCCTCATTGAAGCCTCATTGAAGTCATTGTCCATGTGATGAAATAAAATGAGAACTTGGTTCCTTTTTCTTAAACCTTAATCCGATGTCACGTAAGGAGCCAACTCCGACTTGGTTCCTTTTATAGAATTGGGAACGGACTTAAGTCCGGATTAACAGATTTTAAAATATCAACAGTGTAAACCAACTCTGCCGTTTGGTTTCTCTTAGAGATTCGTTTTTCGTGATTATGCCAAACAAAAAGAAGAAAGGAACCAAGTCACTTTAAACGCTAAAAATTAAGTAGGTACCTTTCCTGCATAGGAAATTCCACTTTTCCGGTGTTGAAATGCAAAAACATAACACGGTAGTTGAATGAAATCAAAACGTAAGTAATTCCGCGTTTTTTGTTTAAATGCTAGCTCTTCAACTTTGGACTCAATTTTCTCGAGATCAGCTCCATGTCACATGGTTCCTCTTTGATGAATTATCATTGCTAGCAAAAGCATTAAAGCTGTTCAGACTTTAGTGGCACGCTTTTCCAACACCTGCGTGTTGGAATTTCCTGCTGTTTTTTTTTTTTTTTTTTTTTTTTTTTTTTTTTTTTTAAGTTATTTTTCATAAGTAAAACTAGTTTTGCCCCCGCAGGGGCAGTGGTTACACTGGGTAACCACCTCATATCTCTGCATGTAATGCATGGAAAATTTGACAACAATTTGTTAGAGTTTTTTAGACCTTAGGGACCCTAAAAAACACAATGTCAAGTTTTTTTGACAACTACCCTTAATGCGCCCCTCAAAGGGATAACGGATGCTAAAGCGCAAGAAGTACTGGTTACACGAATGGATCCAGGTCCCTTGTCACTCGTATTATCGTGTGAAAGTGCAAGTCAGATGAGGACAAAATTAAGTCGCATTTATGAAAGAACTTCTAATGTAAGTGTCCATTTACTACTTCAACAGTTTTTCAATCTAAAATTTGAAGACAGTGTCATGAGTTCCCTGTCAAAATTGCAAAATCTGAAAACATCTGTAAAACAAATGAATGGTGAACTGACGGAACCATTTCTCATCACCAAATGATGTCACTACCTAACAAATACAAACATTTTATCTCAGCATGGAAATCCGTCACTCACGAAGAGCAAACCTTTGATAATAATCTAACCAACCGCTTAATGATTGAGGAGGAACGAATGAAGGCTGCGGAGACAGAAGAATCAAGCAAAACTGTAACAGCTTTAGTTGCAGAAACGTCACTATCACAAGGAATCTGTTTTGTGTGCGGTAAACGAGGTCATATGAAAAACAAGAGCAATATGTTTATTGATATCCTCAAAAACAAGTATAATCAAGATTTTAAACAATGTGATTTTTGTAAGAAAAAGGGCCATCTCAGTGAAAATCGCTGGTTTCAACTAGCGAAGGAACAAGTCAGGAAAGAAATTGCAACTTGTGTAGAGGATGAAAAAGTTGCTGAAAAGTGCATTGCTCTCTGATATCATAAACAAAAGTTGCAATCACAATCATAAATAATTTTAATTTTACTGTACGTTATTTTTGTTTTTTTTTTAATTTTTTTTTTTTTTAGTAATTTATGCACTGTCAAGTTTCCAAGAACAGGGGGAAGTGTGGAAGTTACTGTCCTAAGCACTGGCGCAACCAGGATATCTTCCATCTCTCTCATTTCCCATTTGAATGTATGAGTAGGAAAAGGACAGAAGGAGGGGGTTTTATCCCTTTGTCCATCCTTGTCTAACATACGTTTCTTAATGGAGAAAAGAGAGAGATGAAGAAACTCTCGGTGCGCTACTGGTCCTAAGAAACTTGGCAGTCATGCAACAGTTGTTTCTTCTGTTTTTATTAATTTTATGTAATTCTCTTTAATGTTTTAACTAGCCTAAAATATAACAGAGACCTTTTTTCGACCGTTTTTCTCTTCTAAAATAGTTTGTCTCTTTTTCTGAATATTAAATAAATCCATCAAGTACGATCTAGTTTAAGTAATTTTAGGGAAAAAATCGAAACTGCTACCAAAGAAAACTAAACCCCCCCCTCCAAATCTTCCTTTTGTCAGAACAAACAATATCTTAGACGAAGACTGCAAAAAAAGCATTGAATTGAATCATGCACAATCAATCACAAAACTTAGGTTTCAAACTTAGGTTTGAGGGCGTTTAGCAAAAACTGTAACAAACGTTACTTTTTTTTCGTATCCAGCCTTGACACATGGCAACAGAGCAGGGTTGCTGACCAAACATCAAATTCTAAGATTTGAAACCCTTATTTGGATTTTAAGTAAAATCAAAACCAAAAAGATGATAGTGATTCCTCCGTGTCCCACTGTGCCATTACCATCGTCTTTCGTCCAAACTTGCGGCAAAGCAACGCAGTGGTTTTAAAAATACAAATCATGTTTTTGGTTTTTGGTTTTGTTTATTTTCTTTTGGGCTGAGGGAGGATCCTAGTACCATCAAATCAAATCTAAAAAAAAAAAAAAAAAATCGATGAATCATGGCTTCAAATTTTAAATTTTTGTTTTTGAATTTTAATTCGAGACAAGCAGTTTCTGCATGACGTAAAACCATTTATAAATATATGTAAACTTGAAAGCCGCATTTAAAAAAAGGTAAAAACAAACATTTCCCCTTTCCCTTCACTTTTCCGAACGGATCCGTTACGGTAGGTCTACTGCCTTTCAAAATGGACCTCCTCGTGAATAAAAGGTAAAGGGAAAGTAGCTTTTTTTTTTTTTTTTTTAAATGTAACTTTTAAGTTTGTGTACCAGTTTAATGTTCTTATTTTTTAATTTAGTTTCTTCATTTTTACTACTGAAACCATTTAAAGGCTTATTTGTTGCATCTATTATACATTGAAAATATTACTCCACCATTCAAACAGTATATCGATGATCTAAGACACTTTCTGTCGAAGTTTACAAAGAAAAGAAAGAAATTATTGGTAATAAGAAAAAAATCACTTCATCCAAAGGCAGATTGATGCGCAAGTTCATTACCCGTTGTTTCGCTACTGAGAAGTAGAAAAGACGTTTGATAAAAATGAGATAGAGAAAAATCACACGTGTCACACAACATTTTAGTTTGATAAGCTCTTTTGAAAAGTAACAGGTGTAAACGACCCAGAAAGAACATTTTTGAAGAATACTTTTCAAGATGAGCGCTGCGCCGCAAAATCTTGTCGATTGGTAGTTTGTCTCTGAAGCTATACTGTCAAACAAAGGCGCTTGACCATAAAACAGGCTTTGTTCTGAGGCTGTTTCGACGAAAATCAGAAACATTTCTTCCACGCCTGAGGACAATGAAAATGCCACGAACAAAAGAGTCTGAATTGATATTATGAGTATAAAAGCTCCGAGTTCTACAATTCTTCATCATACTTTCTTCTCTTCTCTCCTTTTTAATTTGTTTCTCTTCACACGGTGCAAAGAAATTAAAAACGAGATGAAGCTTTTAGCAGTTATTTTAGTTGTTGCAGCGTTATTTTTCAAAGAAGGAGCTGCCGGAGCCGTACAAGTTTGTTTGGACACTAATCTTGGTTCCACTGGCACGAATCAAGTTACCTCGGGTTGTTCGACACAATGTGGCTCCTGTCCATCTACTTCTTCTTGTAATTACGGCTGTAGCAGCCTCAATTCTATATTGAGTGCTCTCCGCAATAATAACTGTCAGACTTGTCAGCAACAGAATTATTGCGGATGCAACACAGGCTGCAACTGCGGGTGTCAAAATAACGGATGCGGATACAACTGCCAAAGTAATAACGGATGTGGGTGCAACAGTTACAATAAAGGCTGCGGTCTTCTCATCAACAAGCCCAATCTTTGCTGCCTTCAGTCTAAAGTCGCCTCGAGGCTCCTTTTGAAAGTGTTCCCTCTTTTGGCTGATCTCATTCAGAAAAGCAGCTACTGCGGTGGATGCAGCAACTGCGGGTGCTCACAATCGAGTTGCGGCTGCAATACTTACAGAACCAACTGCCAAAATAATGGATGCGGAAATACCTGCCAAAATAACGGGTGCGGAAATACCTGCCAAAATAACGAATGTGGCTACAACAGGTGCAATAAAGGTTGCGGTGTACTCAACAGCCCAAATATTTGCTGCCTTCAGTCCAAAGTAGCCTCGAGGCTCCTTTTGAAAGCGTTCCCACTTTTGGCTGATCTCATTCAAAAGAGCAGTTACTGCGGTGGGTGCAGGAACTGTGGACAGAATACTTACAGAAATTAATTTTGTTGTTACAATAATGGGTAATGTATACCTAATGTTTCTAATGATAAAACAGGATCATTTGAAATGTTCTGTGACAATCGCATTCCAACCTCTATGTAACTGTGAACGGAGAGGAAATATGAATTCAAATGCGTATTCACCGATTTACCATAAGCTTGTCAAAATATAACAAATTTGTTGACAGTTACGTTTTTACAGAATTTTCTTCAAGTTCTTCCCGTGTTTATGAGACCGCAATATTTCTACATTGTAAAAGACTACAGTTGATTAATAACCTCGCATTAGCACGATACTTGTAACGAGTTCACGACAGTCAAAAAAATGAAACATCTGATTAAGTTATCATTGAAGTCGCATTTTTAAGGAGTGCAAGTGGAACATTCCGTGCACCTGAAACGGAGTAAAGGCCACTTTGACTAGAAAATCTAATGAAATATTAAACGACAGTGAATCGCGAACTGTAAAACACAGAATTCAATAAATTCTGTCTACATGCGGTGCTTTCATACTTACAAAAAACAGGTAAAGTAAGAATCACGTGCTTCCGGACTTTTATTTTTTCGTAGCGAACGGTAAAAATATGGCGGATCACAGCACACAAGCAAACGGTAACAGCTGAAAGTGCGTAAGGTTTTATTTATTTATTTTTTTATTTTTTTAAAATTATTTTAAAACCAGCTTTCTTTTCTGGGGACATCTTAAAGTATGACTCGATTACTAATATGTACTTCCTTGGGTATGTTTGGATCAGCATATCATATGTTTTATATTATGTACTAATTTCTCCAGTATGTATACGATTACCCATTTTTTAATGTCAAGCAATTGATGGTTTCATATGAGAGGTAGGTAAACATAAGGTGGGTGCGCCAAATAAGGCCATGTACCCTAATAAGGCCACGCGTCTTAAATCGGTTGCAGAAATCGTAAAAAAGCACGCAGTGCACAGATGATGACTTTCGCAGAGTCTCCACGCTGGGTAGAATGGAATGCAACACCTCTCCAACTCCCAGCGTTAGGCGCCTGGCTGTTAGTCAGTAACAAAGGATTTAGCGGTTTTTTGCGCAACAAAAAAAAACTGAGTTTCGGAGTACATTTTCACTCATAACTTCAATTTCACTTGACTCATCTTTAAAAACCTATACATATTCCTGTTTCGCATACTTTCCTCTAGCTTATTATTGACATTATTTAACTTCAAATTGATTCCAGCAAATATAGCGCCAAATATGCTCAAAGGTCCAATTTTTACCCATGTGGCCTTATTAGGCACCCGTGGCCCTAATATGGCCACTTGCACACTTTTTTTTTTAAAAATTGAAATTTCATGGACTTAAATTTAAAAAAAGGGCGTCAAACCTTACATATTTTTGAAGATAAAGGTACAAAGCATGTTTGTGCCAAATGTCATGCACGTAGGACCATTTGCACCGTTTTTACAGCCTTTCAAAAAAAGGGTGGCCTTATTTGGCGCACCTACCTTATTTACATAATTTTTTCTGTTGTGATGTCAAATTACGTTTCATGATTTTTGTGATTGAATGATCAAAATAACTATGAAGAATAAAGGGAAGTGTGAAAGGATGAAAGCAAAAAAGTCTCGTTAAATGGTCGATAATGATGGAAAGGTGATACTTTGCTTGTAATGGGTCTGTTGCAAACTTTTGCTATACAATGATAAAGAGTGTTTCATCGTATGTAAAATCGCCCGAAAAGTCCATTGGTGGCATGCGAAAGTCATGAAATGCGATAATAAACTCACAAGAGACGTTTAATGAAATCCAAGATGGCGGTAAAATATTGAGCAATCTGTGCGCATGCACCTTCAACATCCAAGGATTGCCAACGTTGACAAACTCACAGCTTCAGAGGTTATGTGATTATTTACATTGTGATTGGGTGTGATCGATATTGTGAGGTTGGCTATCCTTGGATGTTCGTGGTGCATGCATACAGGTTGCTCGATATTTTACCGCCATCTTGGATTTCATTAAACGTCTCTTATTACAGCATTTCATGACTTTCTGATGCCACCAATCGACTTTTCACGCGATTTTACATGAGATTGAACATTCTACAGCGCTGTAGCAAAATTTTGCAACAGACCGATTGAAGAGAGTGTAAACTAGTCGAAAAATAAAATTAGTTATAATCTAATATATAAAAGCGTAAGGGGGACACACTCACTGACTCGT
The DNA here is from genome assembly GCA_011764245.1 of Trialeurodes vaporariorum. Lineage (NCBI taxonomy): Eukaryota > Metazoa > Arthropoda > Insecta > Hemiptera > Aleyrodidae > Trialeurodes > Trialeurodes vaporariorum. The sequence continues at coordinate 11,777,840 of VMOF01000320.1, read as the reverse complement.
TTTCATTCATCAGCGTATCTCCGATCTGACCGGACCGATCGGGACGAGATTTTCGGTGGACCTCCGCCCCCGCGGATTCAGGTCAGCTAAGAAAGCTTTCCGCGATCCGCCGGTCCCCGGCCGAGTTATCGCGGTCCGAAAGTCGCGTTTTTCCCGTAAGGACAACGGGTGCGAGAGAGAGTGCGAGCGAGAAGCAGATAGGTATTGCGTCATTTCGGTGTCAGATTTGATATCCTCTTCTTCCTCTTTTCGTCAGCTGATCCGGCGATTATTTCCGATTGGCGTGTTAATTTTTGCTTTTTTTTTTTTTTATTTTTTTTAGTTGCGCGAAGGATGGTATGTAACGAGTTGCGAGTTCTTTGACTATACAGGGTGTAACGAAAGTCGCGTGTCTTGATTGTACAGGGTGTAACGAAACTCCTGTTATCTCCGATTGGCATATTTTTTTTTTTTTTTTTTTTTTTTTTATTTTTATTTTTTTTTATTTGATGTCGAGTTAACTTTGTTATGTCTTTTGTGTTGAGTTGAGACAAAAAGTTGCGTTTTGGATTAAGTTTCATAAATATGGATGACAACTATTTTGGGCAATCCCACTACCCCCAATTCCCCCGTTCCCCTTCCATCAGTTTTGACGAATATTCATTAATTCATGTTTTTTTTTTTTAGTCCTATCCCCCCTCCCCTCTCCCAAAAACGGGCGTGCCCCCCTCCCCTTCCCGCGCCGAACTTTTGAACGAGTTGAGATAAAAGTTGCTGTTTGGATTAATCTTCATAAATATGGATGACAATTATTTTGGGGGAGTCCAACCCCCCCCCCCCCCCCAATTCCTTTTTTTTTTTACATTGTTGAAGACAATGTTTTAAATCACTCTTCAACTCCGGCAAATTCTTATGGCGACTAAAAGCCGCCCTCTTAAGGGGCACTAACATTAATACAAACCCAGTGTATAACCGTACTTGCTCTTCCCCGCTCTGCGGAAATGTTGATGTGTGCGTGATGCCATCTCGCTTCAACGCGAGTCGCGGTTGATTTATCGCTTTATCGCCTGACTATAAAAATCATTTAATATCATTTTTACATCTTCGCCTCCGATCGCTGTATTCGCGTCGACCGTACGCATGGTTGCGGTTCTGTTTCGAATTCGACGTTTGTAATGAGAAAACCCTTTTTGTTGAGTTGAGATAAAAAGTTGCGTCTCAGGCCCCTAGAATTCTCTTGACGCTCCGCCATTGCTACGGCCCGCTGTCTCCTTAGTCTGGAGGGAGGGGGAACAAAAACAAAAAAAACGCATAGGAGCCCGGGCCCCCTTTATGCCCGGGCCCCACGACAGCAGTCGCGAATTCGTGCCCTTTGGGGGCCTTTGCATAGTTAACTTGAATTTTATCCTTATCCAGGGCCGCCCATAGGATTTTCGGGCCCCACGAAAAGTCCGATCACCGGCTTCCCTTACCTACCCTCTTGACTGGGAGGGGGGGGGGCATTTGCACCGTGGATCATTTGCACCAGTCAGTCTGTCGGACAGGTGCATAAGGTGCACACTCATAGTTAACTTGAATTTTATCCTTATCGACCTTATCACTTTATAATTTTGAGATAGTGTACAGACAATCCTCTAGAAATATATACCTAAGGGATTCGATTGTTTTTGATTTTATGGAATTTCAAGAAAGTGCATGCGTGGATGTTTATTGCTATGCACTGTGGATCGTTTGCACCAGTCATCCTGTCGGACTGGTGCATAAGGTCCACACTCTAAGTGAACTTTAAATCACCCTTAATTCATGATTTTTGCTTTTTGGATGGTGCATGGAGTCCACGCACCGTGGATCATTTGCACCAAGATTTGGGAGTCGCTGGTGCATATCATCCACGGTGCATGGACTCGTAATGAGTTGCGGTTCGGACCATTCTTCATCATATTGGATGAGTTTTATTTTTCTGGGGGTTAAAACCCTTGCCCTCCTCCTCGAGCCCTCCCAGGGGGGCTATCTCAAAGATCTCAAGCATCAAACTTTTCCTGTGATATACTTCGTTCGAAAGGCCGTTTTATTCTGAAAATTACTAAAATCAGAAAGAGTTATGGTCCCTGGTATTTTTCTTCGGTGTTTTTTTTAATTCTCCCCCCCCCCTCCTGGGGAAAATATTCTTGGAAAGATTTTCGGTCATGCACTGGCATTTTTCTTCCGGGTTATTTCATAACTCTCCCCTTCCCCTGGTTTTTTTGTTAGTTGAGATAAAGAGTTGTGGTTTTACCATTTTTGATGTCGTTTTTGTTTGCGATGTATCGAAGGTCAAAGTTCGATTTGAACCATTTTTCAGAAAGTCATTTACGCTATTTGAAAAGTTGGAATTTAATAGTAAGAGTTTAAAATACTTTGAAAAGAATAGTAAGAGTTTAAAATATTTTGAAAAGCAGTTACTTTGAATTTAATAGTAAGAGTTTAAAATACTTGGAAAAGCAGTTACTTTTCAGCTTTAAAAACGTTTTTGATACAAATTTAATCAAACGTTGATTTTTTAGAGCACCCAACAATTTTTTACAAATTTTGCCCCTCCAACTGGCTATCTCAAAAATTTCGGTGCGCGAGCCCTATCGAGTAATGAAGTGGCGCAGTTAGAAAATGTTTCTGGGGGTTGTTTTTGAGTTATGATCCCAAAAGTACCACGTGGTTTGTGATGTCTCGCCACAGTATAAAGCGCCCTCAATTTACCGTGTATGCAATAACAGTACCATTAGTAGGAACAGGTTAACTACCCGATGCTCCAGCCTCTTCCCATGGTTCATCGTGACCGTCCAGCGTCTATAACTCGATCTTCGAATCAACTATTTCTGAAAGGGGGGGGGGGGTTCATCTGGGGTCGACATTTTCTGTGGGCGTTTGGACCGGTACCCTTACGTCGGACAAGGGAGTTTTTCTGCTTTTCCCGATTCGTAGGTCCCGCGCTGAGAAATCGCGGTTCGGAAGATGCAATTTTCCCGTTAGACCGAAGGGTGCGAGAGAGAGTGTTAGCGAGCGGCTATAGTCGGATCGTTCGCGGTTTCCGCTTCCGGTGAATTGGGCGTTTATTTTCGTTCGTATGTAAGCGGGGTGTGCTTATGCCGTCCTCTCAAACTTTCAACGTTGTTTTCGCTTTGGTTTCCAAGTGATCGGGAAGTTATAAGCGTGAGCTCTGTGAGTGTTAATCAGCTGATACAAAAAGGAACATTCTGGCAAATACCCGAAATCACCGATGCGCCAATTCAAAATGGCGGCCATTTGAAAAATTGGAGGAGGCGGCCACCCCCCTAAATGAAAACAACCAAATTTAATTAGTGATACTTCATACGAAACATCTTGGAAAAAGGAAACGAATGGCGCAAACTGGAAGTCAATACGACGTTTCAATCCAATATAGCGACCATTTAAAAATTTGCGTAAGGGCAAATTCACGCAAATTTTTACACAAAACACAATTGAACACCTTGTATAGGGAAAGTACAAGGTATGTAGAAGAACAGGCATGAACAAAAGGCGGAGCAAAGATTTTGAGTGTGCATATGAAAGAGTACTGTGTGCATATGTGTGAGTAGTCACGAAAGAATGTGTTCCGCAGCGATCCATTCCGGGATCGTGTGGCTGGAGAGACCGACAGCTACGTCACACATAAAACTACTACCTCATCGCCCACAACTATAAAACGTTAGTAAGCTACACCTCCTGTCTAATTGTCCAAACCAGTTCCTCCGTCTACCTTGGGGTAAATAGTTAACTGTTCGTACTCTAGGGAGTTGGAATTGCCTATACGATGAATTGAAGGCGCACAACGAAAACTTACCTATAAATAAAAGTGACTACCGCCGAAATCAATCACGTATAATCGGAATCATAGATAAAACAAAAAGAAATAGAGAAGGATAAAACAAAAATACTCGGGCTGATCCATAAAGGACTAAACGATTCATTATATTCCAAAGCTCAATGCGATCCGACGGATTTCGAAACTGCGCCGTGCGAAGCACGGGTAGACTGCTATCACTTTATAATTTTGAGATAGTGTAAAGACAATCCTCTAGAAATATACCTAGGGGATTCGATTGTTTTTTGATTTTATGGAATTTCAAGAAAGTGCATGCGTGGATGTTTATTTCTATGCACTGTGGATCGTTTGCACCAGTCATCCTGTCGGACTGGTGCATAAGGTCCACACTCTAAGTGAACTTTAAAATCACCCTTAATTCATTGATTTTTGCTTTTTGAATGGTGCATGGAGTCCACGCAACGTGGATCATTTGCACCAAGATTTGGGAGTCGCTGGTGCATATCATCCACGGTGCATGGACTCGTAATGAGTTGCGGTTCGGACCATTCTTCATCATATTGGATGAGTTTTATTTTTCTGAGGGTTAAAACCCCTTGCCCTCCTCCTCGAGCCCTCCAAGGGGGGCTATCTCAAAGATTTCAAGCATCAAACTTTTTCCTGTGATATACTTCGTTCGAAAGGCCGTTTTATTCTTCTCCGTTTTATTCCGTGACTTTTTTTTAATACCATTTTTTGAGAAGTAGAACATGGAAAATTAAAATTTTGGGTTCGCTACTGGAATCTTGAGATGTCGATATTCCTGTTTGCCTAAAAGTTGAAAAAATGTAAAAAACTGGAATTTTGGCAATCAAATGAAGGTTAATTTTTCTTAAGGTGCCATTCACCAATACGTTTACCTTTATGACTAAAAATACAAAAAGTAAAATAACTAGAATTCTCCATCTAAAGATTCTTTCCTTTCTTGACAACAACATGAAACTATTGCAATTCATCACTGTAATTGTTTTAATTGCTACAAAGCACATTATTCCGAAAAAAAACCTTAAAAATATTTTTGTTCTCTAGCAAATTTTTGATAAGACTTATTAAAAGCGAGATAATTGCTGCACAGTTTGAATTAGTAAGCACTTTTACCATGGTGACCAGCAGTAAATATGCAACACGCCACACCGCAACATCTTCAGACCGCCAGCCAGAAAGAAGCGCTGACTTTACCATTTCGCACAACAAATACCTCGATTCCCCCTTTATTACAGACCAGCAGGGACCAAAAAATGTTAGGTCCCGAGCGTAACTTACGCACGGTCATGTGACATGTGTAAGCTCTCTGATTGGTCGAGACCGCTACAATTCAACTTGGACCATACATTTTTTGGTCCCAGATTTACTTAAAAGAACGCCACTCTTTCGCTTATACAGGGTGTCTGAGAAGTCAATTCACACTTTTTGTGTGAAGCCTTGCAGGGGGAGGAAAAATCTGAAAAATTCAAAATCCAAAGCCCTCATGGGACTCTAGGAAAAAATATTAAAATCCCAAAATCGTCCTGCGGGGGGGAGGGGGGGGCTGCGTCCCCCACAATTCCCAAAATGCCGATTTTTCGGATATTTCAAATGGCAAAGGATATTTCTTACGTCATTCAAAAGACCTTGGAAAATGGAGCAATTTTGTTTTTTTCAGATTTACCGTGCGCCCCCCCCCCTTAACTAAATGCGGCCAAAAAAACCACATACTCTGGTGGCTCATAACTCGAACTGTAATTCAAATTTATTCAAAAACGAAAACAGTCTGAATCAGCTGAACGTCTCCTTTCCAACGAGGTAACATACTTTATCTTTTAGAAAAAAAATTGGGGGGCCCCACCCCCACAATTTTTTTTTTAGTTTGGGGGCCTGTAGTTCAAAAAACTCAAATGACAAAGGGGTGGAGTAGTCATCAATCGAAAGGTATTAAAAGAAGGAACATTTTGGCAAAAACCCGAAATCACCGATGCGCCAATTCAAAATGGCGGCCATTTGAAAAATTGGAGGAGGGGGCCACCACCCTAAATGAAAACAACCAAATTGAGTGATACTTCATACGAAACATCTTGGAAAGAGGAAACGAATGGCGCAAGCCGCAAACCGGAAGTCAATACGATGTTTCAATCCAATATAGCGACCATTTAAAAATATGCGTGCGGGTAAATTCACGCAAATTTTTACACAAAACAAAAGGTATATAGAAGGTCTTCAAGGTATATAGAAGAAAAGGCATGAACAAAAGGCGGAGCAAAGATTTTGAGTGTGCATATGTGTAAGTAGTCACGAAAGCATGTGTTCCACAGCGATCCATGCCGGGATCGTGTGGCTGGAGAGACCGACAGCTACGTCACACATAAAGCTACTACTTCATCGCCCACAACTATAGTCCATTCCATTTGATTAGGCACTTTTCTTAAATGACGAAAATCGCTAAATGGCAACGCGGAAGTGGTCGGGTCGAGATACGAGTTGACTGTCCCGGGTTCCGATCGTCCTGAGTCCGTACCTTCTTTTGTCAACGAGGCAAGGGATCCTCCTTTGTTTTCCACCTGTTTCTATCCAGTGCCTCTTAGAATTGAATTATCTTTAATTTGAGAAAAGTGATTTTTTCTCATGCAGATTCGTTCTAAGCGTGAAATTCTGTTAAGACTGACACCCAAAAACATGCAGCGAGTTTGATTAGTTCATAATCTATTTATCTAGTGTGGGAATTATTATTTTTTTTTTTTTAAATTTTTTAATCCTCTGATTAATTTGATTGTGGTGACGTTCGCGTCGGGAAAAATTATCAAATAATGTCACACGAGAAGATTTTCTGCATTGCTACTGAGTTACTGGTTGCGAGATTGCATCAAGTTAAGATGATTCGGTTTCATAGACGTTATTTTGTAGAAGAATGGTGAGGGATGCGCGCATTTGATCGGCCCACTTCTATCAGTCTGCCAAAAGTTGGAAGGACGGAGAATGAGCGAAGCGAGGAGTGGGGGGGGAACGGGGAAGGACGGTCGCACAGTATACTTATCCTACACAGTAACGAAACTCAATGTTAGAAAAACGGCAAATGCCCCGGTGGTCGGTGTATAACACTAACATCTTCCATTTGGTTTGCATTAGACGCGACGGACGCGCCCCCTGGTGGTGGGTTATAATAACTCAATTTTTCCCCTTTGATTACATTGCAAAACGACATTCGCCAAAGCGCTCCCATAGAGTTTCGCTACTGTGT